>VZRQ01008073.1:26832-83044 GCA_013397975.1 Machaerirhynchus nigripectus | reverse complement strand
GAGGGGTCAGGCCTGGCCAGGCCCAGCCCGGCCCAGCCATGGGGCCGGAGCCCTTACCAGCCCGAAAGTTGGAAGGAAGAGAGATTTCCCAGGCTTCTCCTCCACTTAAATATGTGGTTTTCGAGAAGCATTATTGGTCTAAACAACTGTCCATCAACTCAGGTTCAAACCATCACAATGAGGAAGGAAATATTTAATTTTTCTTCATTTTAAAATGTTCAAGGAGACTGGATGTGCCTTTGTAGCCTTTTTTTTTTGGAACAGGTTCTTTGAAATGCAGAAGTGTGTAAAGCCATACACTCTGCCTTTTCATTTTTGTAGAAAAGAAAACAAGACAAACAAAACACTACAATTAGTCAAATTCATGTATTTTTAACACATAGTTAAATACAGCTACTTTTATTTTATGAAGACTGTAGGTTGGGCATGGATATATGGTTATCGATTTTCATATTTGATGAGTTTTACACATTGGTCACATGGCATTTGAATACTTCACAAAATAAAATAAATTATTCTTATTCATCTTATTTTTAATACTAAATCATTCGCTTGTTTCCTAATGCTGCATCAAAGCAGAAAAACCCAAGAAAAACCCAATAAAAGAAAAGGATAGGACCTGGAATGGAACTACTTCTAAATCTTTTTAATGGATATTTATAATATGTACAAGTAGAGATACATATTTTTTGTCTTAGACTTTAGATTTATATACCATACACCCAAAGCTAATTACTGTAATGCATTTCCTACTATTTTTATTTCACCATCAAAATAATCTGAATTGAGCAGAGTAATTCTGTTTTCAAAGCACATTTAAACTATCTGATAAAGGACTACTGCTTGAAAAATAGAAATCCTAAACAGACCTCTGAGAGAGTCTATGAACATGGAGCACTTGGGTATCTACTTCCAGCTGAACATATGATTTTTCTCTTATGGAAGCGGGCAGGAGTTGACTACACATGTGCTCTTTACAGGCTTAATGTCCAGTTGAAAGGTCTGTCTCCTCCTTCCACAAGTTTTTGAAAGCTGCACAAACATTTGAAATTTGAAAATAATAGCTATTACTATTACACTATCTCAAGGAATGTATTGTGGGTTTACTAGAATGCATTCAACCAACAATTTTGGACAAGAAAATGTTTAAGGAATTACTAAACTAAGACAAGAGATGAATAAAATAGTAAGGAAAATAGCCCTATTGCCAATTTGAACGCTATGGGAAACCATATAGCAGTGCTCTGTTTCTCAGTAATAAAATTATACTGAGAGGCAATTTTTAAGTAAAAATCACAAACCAGAAAGATTTTAGTAATGTGAAGCAGAACAATATAACTGATAGTATATATTCCCTTCTGCAAGCAAACTAGACCTCTTTGTAATGTGAATCCTTTCTTTGTTACTGCACCAGTTTTGAACACAACAAGGTGTCTTAGAGGTCTAAAATTCTGTGGAAAAAAAGAAGAAAGGTGAAAAAAGTGTGAATTAAGTAAGAGAAAAAGAAGCTAAGCTGCTTTCTTTTCAGGTACAGAAGGAATTATTTGAAATAGTGGAATGAAACCTGCTGCCCAAACCATTCAATACACAGTTGGGTCCAGATAAGGAAGAAAACAAATGTTAGAAAATGAGCACACACTGAATGAGATGGTCTCAGATCAGACATCAATGAAGAGTGGCATCAATCAACAGCCTGTGTTGCAATTAACAGTAGTTATGTACTCTTAGTGTGCCAAATTCCTGTGAGATTTACAGTAGCATTCATTGAATTTGTATGGATATGAAACACAAATTGTTCTGAGAAAAGAATCATTATAGACTTCCTCTTTTTTGACTGAAACTGGATGTGGGGGACTGGAACTCTCTGATGGATCATATACAGTATGAATAACATAACTAGTGAGTGATCGGAGAGGTACACGTTACCTTGGATTACTTAGTTTTTTGTATTATCTTGTTAGACTGCTGTGGAGAGAAGGTTGAAAATCTGAGAAATTTTAGAAAATAGGAAAATAACAACTTTTTTTTTCCCTTTGGCCAAACAATTGATTCAATAGAGAGAGTACCACAGAAATGTGTCTGATAAGCAGTTTTTATTAAAATAATTTTTGATACCTCCAGCTCAAATGTATTTTGAGATTATTCTCTGTGACCCAATTATCAATCTTGGACCAATTACAAAGGATTGGAACTATATAAAAATGACTACAGTTAAATTTGTCTTTCAAATCAAATTTTGTCTTTTCAAATGTTCAGAAGTGAAGGTGAACCACTTAGAAGATTATTAGTTAGCATTGGTATATGCACTGGATTTTACTGGGTCTGAAACTGATACGAAGTGGCCAGAATGAGTGCATTTCCATGCACATAAGAACTAACTGTAATTTTTTTATTCTTCAATTTTATGACTTTTTTCAAAGCAATAATTTATTGTTAGGTGTAATTTCACAAGGAAACTAAGTCCATGAAGAACTTTTCACCTTTTCACTTTTATATGATATTGCAGATAAGCATAAATAAATTTATACACACAGATCTCAAACCTGAGTGCGACTTGTATGAACATAAATAGACACAAAATTCAATATAATAAAATATATGTAAGCATCTTAAATAACACCAGAGACAAAAATCAAGACTAACTACATCAAAAGAAATATAAGACCTTACAGAGGAAAACCATGCTAAATAATAGGAGTGACCAAGATTCATCTTTGATCCTTTAATTTGAATGTAACTGTTCCAATAGTTAATGCCTACTCCTATTTGGATAATCATTGGAAACATTTCTGGTTTTGTCTTTGCACTGTGATTAGTACAAGAGGATATTGCCTATCTTAGAGATTTTTGGTCTTATGACCATAAAAGCAAGCAATAACCATCATAATGAAGAATTATATCCTGCCACTGTTACTCCTGCTGACTAATAACTGCAGTGAATTTTAATATTTGAGACATAAGTGAAGAAAATCAGTGATTAGCCGTATGTAATTCCTCACTGCCAAATTATCTCAGGATTAAATTCTTATTTTTCAAATATACTTTGTAATGGTTTGCTTCTGAAAAGAACTGCATAAAGCATAATTTTATTTATCTTTAGACAGTAAGACCTTGACAGTACAGGAACACTTTAGAAAAAGGTGATGAAACATTAGAATTGTAAAGCTAAAGCACATTATGCTATTCTGGGGATGCTGTCATTCAAGCAATGACAGCATTGCTTGAATGACAGCAACATTGATCAACACAGGTTGATCCCCTCGGAGAACGCACTGAGTTACAGGAAACTGAGATCACTTTATTTCTGCATGACCTTATCCATACAGGGGTACTAATATACTCATCTTCTCTACTTGAACCAAGTGGTCTTACCTTTTCTGAAAGTTTCCATTTAGAACCACCTTAAAGGATTTACAGAAAAGCTTTAAGAACTATTGCGAGCATCATAGAACTATGGAAAAGAGCTTAGGTGTTTGGGGGGGTTTTGGTGGGTTTCTTTGGTGTTTTGTTTGTTTGGGGGGGGGTTGTTTGTTTTCAAACTTGCTTTAGAAATTGGAGTATCAGTTTGCAGTAATTCCAAATAGGATGTGCGTATTATTTCTTACTCTTAAAATTTATAGATTCACTTTGGTGCTAATAGATAATTAATATGCAACTTTGTTAAGTTTCCCAACAAATGTATCCAACATTGGCACTTAATCACAGAATCTCAGAATCAAAGAACAGTCTGGGTTGGAAGGAGACCTCGAGGGTCATCTAGTCAACCTTTCATGGCAGAAGCACTAGAAAAGATGGCCCAACACCCTCTCCAGCTGAATCTGTAAAGTGTCAAATGTTGGGGAATGATCACTTCCCAGGGGAGATTATCCCAATGGCTAATTGCTCTCTTTGTGAAAAATTGTCCTCTTGTGTCTAAGCAGAATCTACCCAAGAGTAATTAGTACCCATTTTCCCTCATCTTTTCCATGTGAGTCCTGTAAAAAAGGGAGTCGTCTTCTCCTCTGCAGCCATCCTTTGAATACTGGAAGATCATGGCACGGTCTTACCTTAGCCTTCTTTTATCAAAGTGGAGAAAAACCAGTTCTCTCAGCCTTTCCTATGGCAGGCTTCCAAGTCCTTAAATGGTCTCTGTGGCTCTTCTCTGGATCCTTGCCAGCCTCCCCACATCTTTATTTAGTACCGTGAAACCACGGAATCATAAAATGTTTTGGGTAGGAAGGGATCTTAAAGATATTTAGTTGTCGTCCCCCCCCACCCCCTGCCCCATGCTATGGGCTGGAACACCTTCCACTAGACCAGGCTGCACCATCCAACCTGGTGTTAAACTATTTCAAGGATGGAGCATCCATTACTTCTCTGAGAAATCTGTTCCAGTGCCTCATCACCTTCTCGGTAAAAGATTTCTCCCTAGTATTTAATTTAGACCTACTGTTTTTCAGGTTAAAGCCATCCCTCCCTGGCCCTGTCACTGCATGTTCTTGTCAACAGTCCTCAGGTCTCTTGTACCTTTAGGAACTGGAAGGTTGCTAGAAGGTCTTCCTGGACCCTTCTCTTCTCTACGCTGAACAACCCCAACTCTCTCAACCTGTCTCACCCCAACAGGTCCATGTCCCTCTTATACTGAGGAGCCCAGACCTGTATGCAGCATTCCAGGCTGTTGTCTCACCAGAGAACTGCATTTTGAAGTCTTATTTTTGCTGAAACCCATGGTGCATTTTGTTGGCAGATTCTATTATCATTTTAGATTTTGTACAAAGTGCAGGAGAGATATGAATGGGACTATAGATATGACATATGGCCTATGGGAGATCCACACTCTTTAGTAGAGGCAGATAAAACAAAGTACACCAATGCTATAAATCCCCTATATGCAGGCATTCAATCAAATTGAATCCCATGTCCCAGTTCAATGGTGAATTAATAGATTGTTGTCTCAAACTATCTATAGAGAAAATCAAAACCTGATTTTATTTCCTGTTTTCTCGTTAGGGTTTCTTGCTTTATTGGGAAGTCACGAAAAAAATATATCCCTTTTTGTGATAGATTTTAGATTTTTAGATTCCTTCTTTGTGAAGAACTTTATTTACCTCATGAAATCCACTGTTTCTTTGAGCTTTGTTTCATGAATCAGCCTTTTACTTGGATTATGTCCCAGAGGTGAAATTAGGGAATGTTAAGAGTTGATATCACAAAGCCATATGAAAGCTTGACCTGGCTTAAACCTGTGTATTCCCTTCTAGTGATTGGGAACATCCACTGTCTTGGTGGTGAGCAAGTCTGGTACTAGGAATGATATTGGTATTGTGATTGAAGTGTGTATTGCAATTGACATATTTTGTTAAGTATCATATTTGTATTGTATTTTTACCATATTTTGTATCATTTTTCTAATTGCAAATCCTGTGTAACATCAATTATCTTCAAGTAAGTAACCTCAGTATTAAACCTTGCACCCTCCATGTGTGGAATATCTAAAAGAACCTGGTCAGAGGGTATTGAGCTAGGGCAGCGTGTCATTACATACTGTGATTTACTGGTCTCATAGCTCAGCATAAAAGGCTATTTTTAACACAGCATACTACCCAACTTTTGTGTTATCAGGGATGTTTTGTTCAGCAACTTCTACTGACCTGAAAAAGACTGCAAGCAGAAAGTAGAGAGCTTAAGTGTACAAAATGATTATTAATTGTGCAATACTCAAAGGATAGAAGAGAAAACGTTCATACGACCTTCCCTGATTAGAGCGTCTTTTCTGGTTAACCTTTTGTCAGGTTGTGAAGAAGACAGCCAGCCCCTATTCCAGACTGCTTTGGTGCCACCTAGTCTTATACTGTTCTGTGCTGGTGCTCTCCTTGAACCCTGGAGAAACTAACAATCCTGTCTGGGCACTCCTACTGTTATCTGCACTTTGGCCTTTCTCACTTTGGACAGTTCACCCTTCTAAACCTTTTCACCACTCATTTTCAAAACGTCACAGCCTCCTCAGAAGTCTAACTCAGGGTGGCCAGACAGTTCCATACGAAGGCTAAGGCCTTGGATGACAGGCAGATGAACCCCTGGGAATGGGAGGGAGTTAATGGAAGGCTTTACAGAGTGAGGTGGTTCAAGATGCAGAAACGTCTAATGCCAATTATGCTTTCTGCTGTCTGATTTACTCTGATTTGTAAATTTTGCTGCATTTCATATTGTTTGATTTCTTTGGCTACTGAGGTTCTAAATGGGAAATTTAAGAAAATTACAGAATGTATCTCAGATTTTCAGTCTCTGAAATACTACTAAAATGACAATTCTCAGTTGGCCAAACGCCACCTCTCACTTCCAGTGCAGAGTAAGCAATTCAAAGTATACTACTAGCATCAGTGAGAATAGAAAGCTGACCAACACTTTACAGTTTCCATAAAATTCTTGATTAATTTATATAAATTGTTGTTTTTATAAAAACCTGGCAGGTTCAGTCTAAATCATAAGAGAAATATTGATCTTTCTTTCATGATTTTATAGCTGAAGAAAATTTTCAACAAAGGAAGGGAAAAGTGAGGGGTTTGATCAAGTTTGCATCTTACTTAAATGGATTATCTTTTAATGGTCAGAATTGAATTCACACGAAAATTAAATGGGAGAGCATTTTCTGTTCTATTTCAGTGAGTGAGTGTAAATGAGTAAATGTAGTGTACCAATTAAAGTGCAATAATTTGCTATTTTTTTATTACTTCCATTGGCAAATAACTGGAAATTTTCATTCTCTTGCAGATCAGGAATAGGTTGGGAGCAGAAAAGCTTTTTATGTAGGAAAATTTATTATTAAATAGTGTATTAAGGATATGCTTATATCAATTACATTTTTTCTGGGTTTTATTTTTACATAAAAAGGTATTAAGTTAGACAAATAAAAAATTGACACTGTAAAATAAAATTTAAAAATCTGGATGAACTAAAAATTTCCAAATGCTCATTCTTAAAATTTCTAGTGTAGTTTTTGCAGTGCTGTGGTTTAATCCCAGCCAGCAACCAAGCACCATGCACTCCTTATTTACTGTACCATTCCCTACCCCTCATGGTGGGATGGGGAGGAGAATGGGAAAAGGTAAAAGCAGTGGGTTGCATAAGAAGAGTTTAGCAATTGAAATGAAGTCATCTTCCACTACTACTACTACTACACTACTACTACTGCTACTACTACTACAAATTGCAAGAAAAAGAGGCAACAAAAAGACAAATAAACCCAAAGGAAAAAACCAAAACCAAACAGTGATTCACTCTACAGTTGCTCACCACCCACTGATGGATGCCAAGCCTGTCCCTGGCAGTGATCAGCCCTGTCTGGCCAACTCTACCAGTTTATGTATGGAACATGCCCTTCTATGGTATGGAATATCCCTTTGGCCAGTTTGGCTCAGCTGTCCTGTCCCCACTGGGTTCTTGTGCACTTACTCACTGGCAGAGCATGGGAAACTGAAAAGTCCTTGACTCGAGGCAAGCAAGACTTAGCAAAAAATGCAGCAACAGCGTATTATCAACATTATTTTCACCCTCGATCCAAAACACAGCACTGTTTATACCAGCTAATAGACAGAAAATTAACTGTATCCCAAGCTCTGTCTAGCCAAAATCAGGACATATGGTCTTTGTGTTTTTATCAAATAACTCCAAGAAAAAACTCTTTGAAGATATAATACATATATCAATTTAGTTCCCATTATTTCTATTGATTTAGCTACAGACACATTTATAAAGATTATTTACTATTCACTTTCATTAATAACTTGAAAAGCTGGTCACAGCTTGCCTGATGCATAAATTTAACTGTCTACATATCTGTATTTTTTTTCTCTCTGAAGTGAAATTTACCACAGTAAGATGCTGTAGTTGGAATAACAAAAAATACAACAAGGGTTTGATAGCTGGGAAAAAAGATAATCGTTTGAATAAGCATTTTTTAATATTTTTTTCCCTTTAATCCAGGTAGCTTTCTATACCTGGTTCTTCTCACAATTAATGACTGCTTTCAGAAGTAAAGTGTTCTTGTTCACTCACACAGAACCATCTTCCTTAGCTTCCATAGCATTTAGCCTGGATTATCTCTCTTTTTAAAGCGTTGCTTTTTTCCCTTCTGATTGGATTCACATAGTAACTCTCTTTACTGATTCTGCTTAACAGGTCTGGAATCAATACTCTAAAAAACCAAAAAAACAAAACCCAAAAAACCTCCCCCAAAACCCTCAAAAAACCCAACCCAAAGCAAAAAACCAAACCAAACCAAACCAAAGGAAGCTTTACAGTTTTGCATCTATTTTCCTTTGAAGACATGAAATTATCTGTGCTGACAATTTACCTAATCAGTAATATCTCCTTGACACTTTCCAAAACATATTAATTTCCAGTTTAAGGTCTGTCAGATCTAATATAGTTTGCATTGAATGAGTAAGTCATCATTGACCTATCCTATTCTGGGACAAACTGTTTCATTTGTTCAAAATACTTGATGTCACTTTGTTGCTTCAGTTATTATCAGCCCACAAAGTATGTCTGGATTTTTCCTTTTTCTTTCAGTAGTCAATTCACAGCTTGATTTTCTTGGATATTCTGGCAGTCTGAAATCACAGCCAAGATAAGTCTACATTCTCATATGCATTAATTGCATATTAATGTAGGGTTTCATGCACATATTGGGCTCTGAGTGGTTTTTACTCATCCTGCGCTTTGTTTTCTGAATTTGCAGCACAGGTAACACTGTCACCAAGAGTCAAGCTCATTCTTTCCCTTTAGCCTTAAACAAACTGCCAAACCAACCAACAAACCAATCAACCCCCTATTAATCTACCTTTCTCATAGAAGCATGAGAAAGATTTGGAATTTTGTTTTTTTGACAATATATTATTCATGATATGTTATAACTCTTTTAATTTAATATCATTATTTATTTTATTTCATTAAAAGACAGTCCTGGTGATATTTGGTTGCAACTATTACTTTTGTTCTTCTAAGCTTGAAACACTGCTATTTAAATTTATTGTGATTGACAGGCAATTAGGTGATCCTGGGTGATTCACATTGCTTTTAACTTCTCAGTTCATGAAAGAAATGAGAAAAAAGGATATTTTCCAGATAATTTGCGTCTGAAGATAAGGTCCAAAGATGAGGGTAATTTCTTTTTAAAAATATTATAAGAAGAAAATTATGGTCTTTCAATGTCAACAGATTGATGAATTTACAATTATAGCCAGGTGGTATGATTATTTTAAATGAAAAGCAGTTCTGCAAGTGTATTGTGTTAGACTTTTTTACACCTTCATTGCCTGATTCATTCACTTTTTTACTGTGCACTTGAGAAGGTTAAACTATAGCAGCAAGATCAATAAAAAGATGTTTATTTCAAATATCAGCAGATTAACCTTTCTGAATGGTTAGTTGACCCCATTAAAAAAAAGGGAAAAATTCCAAAATACGATGAGATTGTTTTTTTTATTTGTTAAGGAGGTTGGAATAAAATAATAATCAAAATATTGCAAAAAATTTATTATATGATTAAACTGTATTTTCTGTGTGTTGCAGGCTTCTTCTATGGTAAAAGCTTTCCAATTTTCAGACTGAAAAAAAGTAATTTCATTTTGTGCAGAAATGCTCTTTTACACTGATGTATTTTAAAACTAATAGAAGATAGCATTTAAATTATAGCCAGATGCAAATTAGTGTGTTCAGACGTAAAATAATTTTCATTTAAGGAAAAGGTGCATCTCTTAAATGTTAGGAAAGACACTTAATGGTTTTGGGTACACACACCTTGTGCTGATGCTTTACAGAGTAATAGTCAATACTTGCTTGTTTTCTATTTCAGAAGGCAAGAGACTGCATATACATGAAAACAATTTTTTTCTTCCTTAAAGGACACCCAAAGTCATTCTTTCTTCCTGGGCAATTAAAGAGATAAAGTGAGAAGAAAAAATAAAATTAATAACAATAAAAGAAGCAGAAATAATTATTTTTAAAAATAGCATTTTTGACATTCTCTTTTTGACTCATATTGTTACCTAGGAAGCGTGCAGAAAGTATAAACTTACAGTGTATTCCAGTTTCTTATAGTGAAGGCATTAAGGAGAGATATTGCTTTAGTATTAGATGAGCAGTGACTTCTAAATTCTGAAAGAAACCATAAACAATTTAGGATACAGTTCAGTTTCAGGAGAGCTCTAGAAATGTGGTTTTGAAAGACACGTATACTTAAAATTATTCAGGAAGTGAGGCTGCACATCTAAGAGGTTTGGGGAGACCACAGCATGAGTTTATGTGTTCCTATAATCAAGGATCATAGACTTCAACTCTGTCTTTGACCAGAGGACCAGGGGAAAATCCAGCTTCAAGCAAAAGTGAAATATGATCACATTAAGAAAACTTGAGGCCATGTAGCAGAATTTGGATAAACTCTGAGAGTAGAGTTCTGTATAATTACATTGTTCATGCTTGCTTATAGCTACACCCGAAGATGTCAGTGATCAAGTGGAAAATCAGGAAATAAATAGTTTGCTATTCAAATATGTGCATATATGTTTATATATGCAAATGCTTAGAATTAGCCTAAGATTTGCTTTCTCTCTTTCCTCAGCATCTGGTTAAACATTACTGTTCTGAAAAGTAATGTTTTTAATCTTCACCTTTGCATCAAAGAAATATATAGAAGTGTTTTTTCACTAACATTTTATTCCTGCTTTTTTAAACCCTGGCTGTAATCTTTAAGTGAGGGTGTTCAAAACGACTCAGCAGATTGCTTCATGCTGCATGGCTTTTAACCTGTTTGTTTTAAACATGAAATATCTATAGCTTTTAATATTCCTGGCACATTTCCTTGTCTCTCAGCATGAAGTTCATTATCCTATGCAAGACAAATTAGCATAAAGACAGCCAATTTTAACTGAGCATCAGCCTGAAAAAACTGAGGGACTGAACTATCAGTTTCACACACGGGTCTGTGTCATGGCATGAGTCAGATAAGCTTTAGATGAGGATCAGCAGACCAGCACTGATATTGTTCTTACCAGCTCAGTAGCCAGGTTCAGTGACTTTTAAAAAATTGGGTCCTCACGAACAACTCTTCAGTTTAGCATCTTGCAAGAAATCTGGCCAGAGCTTCTTGCTTTATTTCACCCTAGGTTACATCTTATTTCTCTGTCAAATCTAACAGGTATTTGAAGGAAAAAAAAATCATTAATGAAAATTTTAATAATGAAAATAAAAAAGGTGCTTTTATTTAATTGAATTTAATTCCTTCCCAACACCAAGTGAATGCATTAGACAAGAAATTAGTCTGCTCAGTTAAAGGTTTAACTATGGTAAGAAAGTTTTTGCTGTGAAAACATAGAGTTCTAGATATCTGAAAAAGTTTGTCTATAAAACAATACAAATTGTAGGGTTATAATAGCTGTGCAAAAGCATGCATTCTTTGTCTCCATGGAAATCCCTCCTAGCTCCATCTGAGAGGGAAGGAACAGCTGGCAAAATCGAAGCCAGCATTATCCCTTCAAAATCAAGAACAATACATTGTGCATAATCAACTTTCCTGGAAAGAAAAATGCTTGTTTGCTCAAAAGCTAATGAAGTGCACATGCCTCAAAATAACAATTGGGAAGTCAAAAAGTGCCCTGAGTTCTGCCAGCTCTGCCAGTGTCATAACACAGGGCTCTCCCTTGACAGTAACTGCGAATACTGGATAGACTGAACTATTAAAATCAAAAATGATTGATGTTTATTCAGAATCCTCAGAAAAGGCTGCCCTTGACATGGACAGCTTAAGGTATTCAGCTAATAAACTCACAGTGCCTTAGTTTGGCAAACTGAGAGCCATAAGATGCTCCCCAAGCACCCAAAGGTTATAATTGAACTTTGGCAAGACATTTACATCAAGTAAAAACCTCCCAGTGGCCTACCCGCAGTGTTATCTGAAAGTACCTTGTGTATTGACAGCTGTCCAGCAATCTGGAATGAATGAAATTTTGGCAAAAGAAGTGTTCAAACTTCTATGGTGGATGAGCAAATTAGACGTGCTGAGCCAATAACCCCTCCACAGTTTGACTTCTGTTGGGTGCTGGCATAATAAAAACACAGACTATTTGGTTTCCACTATATCCTTTGGAAACTGGGATCATGGCTTGTGTTTTCCTTTTCTATTTCAAGTACAAACTGCTAGAATGATACACAGGGAAAAAACCCCCAAAGGTCTATAGATGGATGCAGAAACAGAATTTCTAACAACCTGACTGTGTAATTTGTCATTGTGTGCACAGGTTTCCATATCTGCATAACTGCTTATCTGGAAAGATACTACATTTAGAACTGAGAAGTAGGTTTCAGTTTGCCCTTTTAATGACGGATCTGGGAAAATGCCTGATATTAAATTCTACATCTTGGAACTATTTTATGAGGAACTGTTCAAGTCCTCCCTTACTGAGAATATTATAAGTGAAAGGGCTTGGAGAAAGGAAAGAGAGTTTCAAAACCTATGCTCCTTCAAATTCTCACCACAGGCACAATGACATTGAGAGATTAATGGACTGATAGAATTATAGAATTCTGGACCCATAGAATCAGTCAGGTGGGAAGGGACTTCAGGAAGTCTGTACTCCAAGATCCTGCTCAAACAGGAGCAGCTCTGAGATCAGGAACAGTTGCTCAGATCTGCATTGAGCCTGATTTTGAAAACCTCTCAGAACGAGATGGAAAGATCTCTATGGGTAACCCGCTCCAACTATAGCTGTCATGTAAACAGTGATGAAGGATTGGAGGAAGAGGTGAGCAACAGAAAATGTAAATGTTAAAGACAGATAATTTATTATTTATTTTGTTCATTTCCATGACTCTGATTTTTACATCTTGACTGTATTGTCTGATTAAGGGGTTTGGTATTCTTTGTGTTTGGCTTTTCTTTTTTTTTTTTTTTTGTTCTTCATTAAATTTTTGGGGGTTGATTCTGGAACAAAGATGCCATTCTGTAATAGCGTAGGCAAAAGGCTCTTTGTCATAATAAATAAAAATTCTATTGATATAAATTTTAACTCAGGATAAGAAACAAACAAATCTTTTTAAGAGTACTGCTAGCTTGCAGCTCAATGCAAGAAAAAAGAATGTCTTCTAATTTAAGCATTCATAAATTGTACCTATTAAAGAACTTCATTTTTATGTGATATAATAAAAACTGTATTACCATAAACACTGTGTTGCCACAACAATACCATCTGAGAAACTTAAATCTGTAAATCTTGACTGTTTCATTTTGTCTAGCATATCTATAAATATTTTGTGCACTTTAACTTTTGCAGGCTGTATTTAACACATCATTGAAATGAAAACACATTTGTACTGAGGAAACTGAGAACCTTCTGTGTATTTTTGCAGATTTTTTGTGTTAAATATGCAGTACAAATCAATGCAATGTAAGAAAACATAACGGATTATTGAAAACAGCTGAGCAGATGAACTAAATGCCACATGTGCCATGCTTTTATTCTATGGAATATGAATTGAATATGGAACTATAGCACTGATAAAAAGTGTTAAACTTTTAAGTTAATTGGGTCAAATAATAGACCTTGAAACAGATGAGAAAATTCCAGTTTTCATGCAGTTTATGACATACAGCCTTATGTACTTGCAAGACTTCATTAAGGACCGCAATTGCTTGTGTCCACAAGACACTCTTGCCGGTTTTAGCCTATCACTGTATGATGTGGTCATCCAAAATTGTGACACTGTGCTTTACATCCTTTCTGCAGTTTGTGTATAGAATTTCATTGATTGACAAGCCTTACTGAAGCCACGCTTTCATTGGTGGTGAGCTTTTTGAGGACTCACATTTTATGATTCCTCTGCCCATATGTGAAACTATCATATAAATAATAGAAGTCTATGAAAGAATTACCAGTGACTTGCACATCTCGTTTGCTGCAGTCCCACATCAGTGTCTGGTGTCCAAAGAATTTCTTTGTTTGTAACTTATTGTCCCGTTCCACTATAAAAAGGCACAAACAATGGCAATATTATATCTGAAAACCGTTTATTAAANAAGGGGAGGGGAGGAACAGAAGACAGGGAACAGCTTTACCACGGAACCCTGGCTGTTTATCAGCATTGATTTGGCAGATGGACTGTGACTGTTGTGAATCACAGTGCGCTCGCATAGTCTCCGTGGCAAGCTGGGCACGATCTCCAAGAGGGGACGGCGGGCGAAGCTGGGTGCGGGCAAGGAGGCAGGGCGAAGTGGCAGCCAGGCAGGAAAGGTGCGAAGGCGAGCCAGCAAGCAGGAAGGTGGGCAGGCGGGCGGGGCAGGCAGGCAGGCAGGGGAACAGGACTACAGGGAAGAGAGTGCGAAAGTGGGAGCAGAAGGGGCCAAACTGCCCCTCCCAGCGACCCAAAGCAAAAAGACCGCGTGGTGTGGCAGCTAGCTGCCTTTATGTGCTCCCAAACTCCTCCCCCAGCTTGCCGTCACGGGCCGTTTTTGGCAGGCATCTGGGCACTTGCCCCCCGCCACTAGCAAGCACACGTGTTTGGGGGGGAGGAGGCTGCTCGCAGTCCAGTCATGGAAGTTTTCTCTGCCCTGACCGGCTGCGAGGTGGGGTCTCTCCAGAAATGTGTCTTCCTCCACTCCTGGCCGCTTCCTGCAAGTAACACATGCACCCCCTCCTTTACATGCCCTCCAAAATCTTGACAACCAGAGTTGAGGCCAACTAAAAATGGCTGAATTGGCTTCTCACACTTCTATTTAAAAGTTGAGACAATATTGAACTGAAAATAAACTTTATCATTAATTAAATTTAAAATTCTCACAATATAAAGATGATGAAATAATTATTCTTGCCGTATTCAAATGGTGGGTATAGATGCCTGTTAGAAAGATTTTTACATCAGCAGCTATGTCTAAAATGGATAGCATAGCAATGGTGCTATAATACAAGGCAGAGTTCAAACGGAAAGTGTCAAAAAGATACTATAAATTGAAGGGAAAGAGAATGAAAAGAGATAAGGAAGAAGCAGAAGAGTAAGGCTTTTCAAAATGATGGTATGTTCTTGTTCATTCAGAAACTGTCCCTAAAATAGACACCTAAATAAAGTGTGCCTTCACACTTTCAGAATATAATGGACTTTCAGAATTTTTTTTTCCCCAGGAGAGAAAAGATTGCTTCTACACTAAATGCAGTTTATAAAAATAAAAATGTATAACAATATCCATATAACTATATAATAAATATATTTACAATATATTAATATAAAATAATAATATTATTTATTTTGTTAAGTTATCAAGAATTTCTACACATACCTTTGTATTAAGAATTAATATGACTAAACTAGTAAGTGTATTAGCTCCTAGGTTGTGACTACACTGTCTTCTGGCTTCCCCAGAATGGTGTAAAAATATTTTCCATCTCTACTCTGCTTATTATAAACATTGCTGTATTTTAGAATGATAGGAGACTTAGTCCCTTACATGCTTTTTGTAGCCTAATCTATAAGCAGTTGTATGAAAGTAAATAGATAAATGAGAAATTATTCAGTAGTAGGATAAAAATTTAATTGAACAAACTATCTAGTAGTTCAGTAATTAGATATTTCTAAGGGAAGCAGAGGAAAATGTTTCTCTTCCTGCAGACTCTTCTGATCCTTGGAATATATTTGGTGAATTAAATAGTTGTGTGTGATATTGTTCCAATGATGTCTGCAGCCAGATACATTTTGCTTTCTCGTTGCATGCCATGATGAAATTCAAACCTAACACTGCCTGTAGTTTAATAATTTTCCACAAGTTATTAATTCAGATATCCTGTGCTCCTCACACAGGCACATTTTTTTCTGAGATTATTGCCAAAAACTGGATTTGATAAGGGTAAATAAAACTGCTTTTTCTAACAGGATGATTGTCTTTAAAAATGAACAAACATTAAAGTGTTATGGTGAAATTTTGTCTGGGAAAGTGTTCTCCTGATGCAATAATTTTAAAGTAATACTTCTTCCATCTGGTAAGCGGAATTCATAGTCTTTGGATTCAAACTGTTTTAATGAAAGAGCAATTGTCTAGAAAAATTCACTCATAAAAAGTTCCATTTCCACTGAAAGCAGGCTAGTTGAAATTTTGCACTTGAACAGAATCCTCTTATCTGAAATTAGCTCAGTTATTTGCATACATACAGGCCACAGATGGAAAGGAGATTCAAAAATAAAAACACCATCTGCATTTGTCTTTAATGACAAGTTGTATGGAAGTCTGAGATTCTCATTTTCAATAATGACATTGCAAATTTGTTCACAAGATCTTCACAGTCCTCTTCTGGTTTGACCCTGCAAAAAAATTACTATAAAACCTATCTATGTCTAAGATAATCAGAAGTACTTATATACCTCTTGTTATTAGGGTTGTAACAAAATTTTCGTCAATAAACCATTTGGTATATGCTAGCATATCAACTTTGTAAAGTGTCTACAGAATATATTTTTGTCAGTGTTTATACTCCTAAATATGAGTGACATAAAATTTTCTGAAATTTCAGCCGGTGACTGTGATGATCAGTTACACGGATCCATAACCTTGCTGTAACAAAATATAAGAGACAACAGTAATATTTTTTTTGTAACACAATCGTTGCAAACAGAAGGGATTGTAAGGCCCCAAAATCCATGCTCAACGAGACTCTTAGAAGGGCTTACAATTTTTCATGTACTCTGAGTCAGACGCATGGGAGAAATATTGACAAGGTATTCTCAAGTGGTCAAAACAACAAAAACTTTACTGGCAACTTCAGAAAATCAAGGAGTTTTGGCAAAAGGTTTAGAGCAGCATTCAGTCCACATAAAGCACTTCTCAAAGCATTTACTTCAGCTCATTCAACTTACGCCTGTCTGATTATAAGTTACTAAAAACGTTTCTCAAAACCCTGAGAAGAAAGAATTAGAGGAAGAAGAAAAAGAAAGAAAGATGGTAAAGATGTAGAAAAGAACAAATATAACTACCACTCCTGGTTCCAGTGGTGTTCAGTTATCAGAAATTCTAAGAGGAGGTAGGGTCCTACTCAAGCCATATGCTTGCCTTGTGCTCTGCCTTAAGTACCCCTTGACTTTCCTGGGTTCTTCCCCCAGGTGGGACTTCTGGTTATTTGGCCACTCAGGAGCTGGGATAGGGGCTCCAGAAGCAGGTGTAGAGGATTGCCTCTGGTGTGTCAGGGGTTGGTAGCTGCTGCAGGGCTGGGATAGAGGCCCAGGGAGGATGGGATGTGCAGGGCAAGATACCACCTCACCAAAGACAAGGACTGACTTGTTCCTTTCCTCACATACACACATACCACTGAAGTGCTTTGAGCCACCAATCTCCCCCAGTCTCTCACAAGGGGCACACATTTTTTTCATAGGTTTGGGAAAGATATACATATGCTGTATTACATGAACATTTTTGATCAACTATACCCAGTATGACATGAAAATATTTCAACACAGAAGGGAAAAATAAAAGGATGTGAGAAAAAAAAAGTGAGAAAACCTGTGCATTGAGATAAAGACAGTTTAATAAGTAAGGTAAAAGCTGTGTACACAAGCAAAGCAAAACGAGGAATTCATTCACCACTTCCCATTAGCAGGCAGGTGTTCAGCCATTTCCAGGAAAGCACTCCCAAAGACCAGGGTGAAGAAGAACCAGCAGGATACCAGAAGAACCCACATGGTCTCTATCACTTTCTCTCCTCTGCTCACCCAACTCCCTCTCTCTCTTCCTCTCCTCTCTTCTCTCTTCCTATTTCTATCTCTCTCTACCTCACAATTACTATTAAATAAAGTCTGTGCTATTGACCTTGCCATATCATCTCATTTGCACCTTAATTGAGGCAGAGGCCTTTAGTATATTCTGGTCATAAAACATGCTTAGTATATAAATCTGGGGCAAAGAAGGAGGAAGGCAGGGGGATGTTTTAAATGATAGCATTTTTCTTCCCAAAGAACTTTTACGTGTGATAGGCCCCTGCTCTCCTGAAGATGGCTGAGCACCTGCCTGCCCATGGGAAGCAGTGAATTCATTCACTGTTTTGCTTTGTTTGTGTGTGAGGCTTTTGCTTTCCCTATTGAACTGTCTTTATCCCAACCCATGAGTTTTCCAGCTTGTAACCTTCAGATTTTCCCACTGATCCAGCCAGTGGGGGAGTGAGCTAGCACCTGTGAGGGGCTGCTGGCTGGGGCTAAACCGCAGCAGAAGCAGAAAGGGCCTTGATGCTGTGTAAGCACTGCTCAAGAACAGCTAAATTAGCCCTCTTTTACCACTGGTTTTGTCACAAATATGAAACATAGCACCATAAAAGCTACTATGAAGAAGATGAGATTTATCATAGCCAAAAGCATTATATTACGAATATATAAAGAGTATGAAGCACTTTATTTTCCCCCTTGGCCTTTGGTTTTCTTAAATTTATGTGCAAAGGGTCTTAATTGCTGGTTTTTGGTGATTTTGGGTTTTTTTAAATTTTAATAGATTTTAATTGTTTCATCTGGAAGTCTTTTACTCTGTATGCTTGCCAAAGGTGAAAAGATCCCATGCCTGTTGCTTTTTTAGGGGAATTTAGCAGCACTGCATTTCTAACAACAAAACCATAGATTAATTTATCTTTTTGAGGTGATTTCTGTGCTCTCAGGTAATGAAATGAACATTCTAAGAAGTGAATAAAGAGCACAGATGACAAGTAAAAGAGTAAAAACGTTATTTCTGCCCATTTAGTAATATGTTTCTAAAAAATTTATTCAAAATGTTGCCCTGCTCTTCAGTAATCTTTTTTGCAGCCATTGACTTAATTATATATCAGTAGTACCGATTACAGAAGTTTCTACATATACACTTGTATTAGAAAATATTTGAGAATTAGTAGATATTTGAGAACTAATTCTAATTTCTAATCAGTTCCATATGGATGAAAAAAATGAAAAACAATTAAAGTTTTGGATTACAGTGAAAATTTTCATAGAGATAATTGTGTGAAAGAAAACACATTTCAGTCCTTAAGCATTATCTAACAGTGACTGTTCCAAGTGAAGAATGTGATTAAAATCACAGAATCACAGAATAAGCTGAATTGAAAAGGACCACAAAGATCATTGAATCAAAATAAACAAAAAAAAAAAAAAGGCACATGTAAGGAAAAGCAATTGAAGAAATCTGTGAGGAAATAGAAATAATTATCTTAATCCATTGTTACAGTATTCACCTCAGTCCCAAGGATATCACTGATGCTTGCATAGAGATGCATGTCCAGTCGACTGCTAAGCACACTGGGCAGCAGCTACAATGATTTAAGACACTACTGAATTCAGTACTAACCTAATCGTGCAGCATGATTGGCAGATAGCATATCTAAAAACTTGATTACTACAGTATTGAACCAGATCAAAGGAGGGAACTGTTCCAGTTAGATATGCAGTTAAGCTGCCAATATGAGCAACAGAATTCACTCTGTATACAAAGACATGACTATGGAAGAAAGCACTAGAAGTGTTGATCTGAGTGATCAGATCTGAGTGATCAGCTCAGCCAATAAAGCACACTCAAATTAAATGAACAAATTATACAGCTACACCTTGAATATGCACCCTGACAAGACTTGTTATGCTTATAACATTATCTGGAAAAATACCGAAAGACAAAGCTTGAAAAGAAAGATCAAACTCAGGGGGAAAAAAAGAAGTGCAGCAAAGAAAGGAATGTGAGGTAAAACTGACATATACATTTCTAGGTAGATGTCTTTGTTTATTATTGTGCTGAACATAGGTGCAAAATCCCTCTTTGTGTAATATATATATATACTTTCTAAATCTATCTAAAGTTGGGAGTTTTTTGGTTTTTTTATGTGCCAAAACCAAGCTGTTTATATGAGGGCAAAAGGAAAGTGAGTCAGAAGAAGTCTTACTCAACTACATTCAAGATGCACTATTAGTCTATGCAGCAAAGTAAGGCAAGCAGGGGAAGACCCCAAACAGCCAAAGAAGACACAGTATGGGCAGTCCTCATCCTCCCAAAAAACCCAAACAAATGAAAACTGAACCAAACCAAACCAAAAAAAAAAAAAAAAAAAAAAAAAAAAAAAAAAAAAAAAAAAAAAGAATATAAAGGAAGAAAACAAACATTAAATACCGCAAACCCCAAGGACAAGTTCTTCTGAAGAATAAAAATTATCTGTCATGTTCCCAACACAGAAACTGGGATTTATTTCTGCAGGATAAAATGTTGGCATAACTGACATGTATCTCCCATGCTCCATTCAGCACAGCACATGGGAAAGGCTTCAAAGGTCTTTTCCACCATTCATGGAAGATGGATGATTACTGCTGGAGAATCTATAAAAAGAAGAATGAAAACTGTGTTCAGGAAGTGCCAATGTGACACCTACAGTATTTACTGTCCTTTTGGACCAGAGAGGCAAACTGTAACTATAATTTTTGTGAGGCTTGTAAAGTCAGTTGATACTGATCTGCTATTGATGGCCCACATTGGTCCAAGTCCATTAATGCTTCCATCTGAAAATATGGCCTTAAAGGGTTCAAGGGAGAAGCCTGCAACAGGAAAAGACAACAACAAAGACGAAAGAAAGTTGTGCTTTCGTCTCAAAGAAACCTTATATTTATTTTCAACATGCCAAAATAAAACAAGCATAAAAATTTGGGTTAGAAATTAATTACAAAATCTTTTTTTTTCTAAAGCGTAAATAATGGACATCAGCTGATGAAAGAAAAAAGAATCTACTTACGTGGAGCATGCATCTCCACAAATAAGTGAACTTGTGTGAGCAGAAACTTTAGAAAATAAATTGTTCTTCAAATGTGGACATATGATTCTGAATTACCAGCACATTGTTAATCAGCATAAAGACTATTATAAACAGTACAATGTGCTTATAAACAGACAAAGCAGCGCAACCGTTTCAGAAGAGGCCCTAATGATGAAATCCATCTTAACATGGGCATGTTCAACTCATTTAGAAGATGTGAGCACATGTTGGATACAGAGAAAGAATTATTACCCTGAACCTTCTGGCTAAAGTCTTGATAATACAGCCCAGCTTTAAAAAGGCATAAACAGAAACTCTCTGCCAATTACTCTCTTGTAAATGTCCTTAAAAACGGTCAAAAAAGCTTCACAGGTATGCCACATAATAATTATGCCTACTAATGATATACTGAGGATGTAATTTTAATTTATATTTCATTAATATATATTCAAAAAGCATGCTAAATAATGCTGTAATTTAGTAGTATAATATTAACCTTTAGTTACTAACTTTAGAACATCTGTTCTAAGAGAAGTAACCTGTCTTCAAACCAAGGCCTCCAGAGAGACCAACAGCTGAGTGTTCTGAGGGGATTTTATGCTTAATGGTTCACAGAATCAAAATGCAAAGCAAAGTACTAAATATCTCCAAAATGTATTCACTTTTAATTAAAAATTCACAACTTTTCTGTTATCAATAACATCTGTAATCAATAAAATAGGTTAACTGAAATATTATCAGATTTGGACAGCCAGCTCCTTTGTTAATTCTGTAAGAGACCTTGGAAGGACGCATTTTCAGTGAAAATTTCCCCTACAGCATTGCCTCGGTAGCTTAACTTGGCAGAAAATTCATGAAATCAGCAAAAGCAGAAAGAACATTGTAGCATTTGGGAATGTAGCAAATGCTGCTTAACCAGCATCATTGCTGCGGCTGCCTGCAGGTCAGTTTAATTAGGCTACATTTCATGTGCAAGAAAGTAGTTCTGTAATTACTGTCAAATGACCAAATCAACATATAAAACCTAAGGAGGATTATGCAGCCGCAGTAATGAACCATACTGAAGTTGACTGGGATTTGTTAGCTGAGACACCTATTTGTCAAAAATTCACAGTAAAACGTGTAAGAAACTATATATATGTATGCTCAGACATTACACTGTTTTAAAGAATATACCTCAGTTTGCTGGATTTAACTATAAATTTTTTATTAGATGCATATACTGATTTTTCTACCAAACCATGCAGACATATTTGTATGGATGAGGAAGCACAGTTACCAATTTCAATTTTTAAAATCACATGGTTTTTTTTAGCAGAAAAGTTATCAGAACTTTCATATTAAGAGTTGGGCATAAAGCTGCCAGAATTAATGATGCAATTTTTGGTTATCTGCTTCAGTAGCAATACTAGATATTTTTAAGACACTCAAATTGACTTCAATTTTTTTTTGATTGACCACAATCTTTAAAAAAATAAAAAAAGATTAGTTGAGGAGATACATAACTGGGCAACAGGGAGGACTTCTTTTCCCTTTACTTTAGATCAGCATATTACTAAAACAAAGCTATTTCATTAAATTAACAAAAACCAGAGGATATAATTATTTTTCTGAATGTGGCTTATTTCCACAGTGTCTGCGTTTGAAATATTTACCTAATACTACTGATTACCATATATTTAATTTCTCAGGAAAAAAAAAAATCAAACTCTAAAAAGCATGGAATATATCTAAAATTTAATTCCACAAGAAGTCTTCCACTGGATGTATTAAAGAAGAAAATGAATACTACTTCCTCTTTAAAAACATGACATGAAGTGGTCGGCCCGAAGTACATGAAAATGCAGCTCTGAGGAGGGCACCTAGGTTTCCCTAAAGCAACTATATTTCTTGAGCTCTGGGCTTTTTTTCACTAAGCATGTTTTTTCTTGTTTCCCTGTTCTCAGACATCTGACTCGCAAATAATTAGGTACATAATCAGTATTTAACTTAGAATCGATGCTATTTATGACTACGTTTATATGGAGAATTTGCCAGAGATTTCAATGTAAGGTAGAACAGGAAGGAAGAATGCTTAAATCACTTCTAGTTCAAAAGCAAGATTCTATTTCATTCTGTAAGATACAAGAGCGAAATTATTAATTCCAAATAGTGTATATAAGCAGATACGGTAGTACTAAATCTAACACATATATGTATATTATATGCATGGTATTCCTGTTACACTTAGAAAACTAAACATTCTCAATACAAAGCTCTCGATCCTGTAAACTTTAATATACAGGATTTAACTTACTCGTCTTTTAATTGATGACGGGTATGTTTAGCTTCTGTTACCAATGACACTTAGTGTCATTGTGATGCTTAGTCACATGTCTTCTCTATGTTTAACAGCTCTGAGGGGTTTGGGTTTTTTCTTTTGATTGATTGGTGTGGGGGGGTTATTTTTTCAGCTGTTTTTTTTTTCCAAGTGGGCATATATGGTACAGTTGTAAATGTTCATCCCTTCCTCTTCTACTCAGACAGGAAAGAGAATTAAAACACACAAAAATACATATAATATATTGAAATCTTATGTTCAGTAAATGCAGAGGGAAAGAAAACAAGACAGGAAGAAGAAGTGATTATATAAGTTTGAAAACGTCTAAGAGAAATCAAAATATTTCCTGATTAATTAAAATTAAGCTTTCAAAAATTTTAGCTACAAAATGAAATTCCAAGGTGAATCATCCACCTTTTAATCTATTAATAATGTTTGCATGTTCCATTTACTACTGAAAGTTAAATGATATCCTAATTTTCATCTAATTTTAATTCTCATAAATTTCTAAGCTGCTTCTCAAGTCAAATATAACATAGAAGTGTGTTTCTTCAGTGAAATTAAGTAGATCACCCCGCTATGAACATGTCATGCGACTTAGAATGTTTTAAAGGGTGTAAACCATAGCTACTGTTCTTAGCTAGGGAGAAGACACAAGGTTTTTTACTCCAGTCAGAATTGGGAGCTGTGTGGGAAATGACTAGCATCTTTGGCTGAAGAGACTTAGTATTCTACTTTGCTGGTCTTCAGCCTGAGGACAGTGGTGAAACAAAATTTTTTGGCATCAAGTCTGCTTTCTAGCCAGATTTCTCAACCAAGAACTTCTCAGGTCTCTGCATTGTTTCTTCTCTGTTACAGATAAATAATTGACAGATAGCCTGAAGTGTCCCTACCCCATTAAGTAAATTTTAACAGTGCAAAGTTATTCCAATAACTATGATGCATTTTCTCCTGATTTTTACCAATGAATTAAGTTTCGTTATTTTAAATAGTGTTATGGCAACCTTCCCAGAGCAGATGTCTGTCAGCAGGAGCAAAATCTACAGTGGAAATTCTGAAGGGAAAAGAAACCAGAACAGCTAGCAAAAGCCAATTAACAGTTAGCAGTCTATGACTATAGTGGAAAAAAAAAAAAAAAAAAAAAACNNAAAAAAAAAAAAAAGAACTGGATAAAACCTGGCATTTACTTAATCTTATTTATACCATCCTATAATCCTTCAGAAAATCTATCATAGTATTTGAAATACTGCTTTCTCTCATGTTAACAATTTTGATGTACGTTTAAAAAGAACATGGCTGTATTAAAAAACTTGAAGAAATAAACCATATGTAATAAATATTAAAATACTTTGAAAAATATTCAGGTTTTGTAAGCTTTTTTCTAGAGTTTCTGTCTACAACCACAGCAAAAACCTCTTTTCATAAACAGTGTTTTCTTACACATTTTTTGATCACATTTCTTTAATTAAGAACCATGCAGAGATGTTTTATACCCTTTAATTGATAGCTATTAAAGTGGAATGAGAAAAGGATTTCTACTTTCAAGTATTTCCTGAAGCAACATGCTTCTGAGGTTAAATATACCCATGAACCTTGAAAATCTGGACAAAAAATATTTCAGGTAACAACATACTAGATAATTTCCCCAAATTCATAATTCCAATATAACAACCATACTAAATCACAAAAAAACCCCAATCGCCCATCGCATTTGAAATTGTATAAAACATTACATTAGATGGCAATCTGAGAGAAAATTAATTACATTAATACATATTGCAAGTCTAAAAAAATGTTTCTGCCAAAGATAATTTACAGCATGCTCTTCTGTCATGGTTTAACCCCAGCCAGCAACTAAGTACGATGTAGATGCTTGCTTATAACCCCATCCATTCCATGGGATGGGGAGAAGAATAAGTAAAGGTTAACCCCATGGACTGATATAAAAAAAGCTTAAAAAACTGCAGTAAAGTAAAACATAATAATAACTAAAACAATAATACTAACAACAAATTTAGTAACTGTAAAGAAAAGGGAAAAGAGAGAGATGAATAAAGCCCAAGAAAAGTAAGTGATGCAAAATACAATTTTTCACACCTGCTGACTGATGCCTAGCCCAACCCAACCCCGAGTAGTTGGTCAGGGTCATCTCCCAGATAATACTTATACACAGAACATGATATTCTATGCTATGGAATATACCTTTGGGCAGTTCAGGTCAGCTGCCATGGTTGTGCTCCCTCCCACCTTTTTGTGCACCTGCTCACTGACTGAGCATGGGAAACGGAAAAGTTCTTGTCTTAGGGTGAATCCTTTTCAGCAACAACTAGAACATAACAGAATCACAGAATATGCTGAGTTAGAAGGGACCCACAAGGGTCATCAAGTCCAGCCCTGGTCCTGCACAGGACCACCCCCAAGAGTCACACCATGTGCCCGAGAGCATTGTCCAAATGCTTCTTGACCTCTGTCAGCTTGGTGTTGTGACCACTTCCCTGGGTTTTACAGTGTCCAACCACCCTCTGACTAAAGAATCATTTTCTAATATCCAACCTAAACCTCCCCTGACAGATGCAATCCATTTCCTGTCACTGGGTACCACGGAGAAGAGATCAGTGTCTGTCCCTCCTCTTGTCCTCATGAGGAAGTCGCAACTGCAATGAGGTCTCCCCTCAGCCTCCTCTTTCCCAAGCTGAACAGACCAAGTGACCTCAGCCACTCCTCACGTGGCTTCCCCTCACAGCCCTTCGCCATTTTTGTTGCCCTGCTCTGGATGATCTCTAATGGTTTAATGTCTTTCTTATATTGTGGCACCCAAACCTGCACACAGGACTCAAGGTGAGGCTGCCCCAGTGCAGAGCAGACTAGACCAATCCCCTCCCTTGCCCAGCCCAGGTGATGCCGTACCTAATACACCCCAGGACACACTTGGGCCTCCTGGCTGGCAGGGCACTGCTGACTCATGTTCAACTTTCTGTCAACCAAGACCCCCAGGTCCCTTTCTGTGGCACTGTTTTCCAGTGTTTCATTCCCCACTCTGTCTGTACATCCAGGTTTGCCCCATCCCAAGTGCAGAATCCAGCACCTTTTCCTGGTTAAACTTCACATGATTGGTGATTGCCCAGTCCTCTAATTTATCAAGGGCCAGACAATTTCAAAACCTTTACTGAAATCCAAAAAGATCACTAAGATGTCAACATTATTTTTGTCTTCAATCCAAGCCACGGGACTGTACCAACTTCTAGGAAGAAAATTAACTCTATCCCCATGGAAACCAGGACAGTATCCACTCTTTATTCTACACCATTTACACCATGTCCAGGTCCCTTGGTTTCCATCTTTTGATATATACACACAGATATCATTCCCTTAGTCTGTGGGCCATCTCTATGCAATATCGGTTGAGTTCATTTAGTCCAGAATTTGGGCTCCATCTGTCACAACAATCTTTCAGGAGAGGAAAGATGGTGTGAGGTGCTGGATTACTCCATGTTGAAGTCAGCTCTAATTCCATCACTTCTGTACTTGTCTGGCTACATCAAAGCTCATTCTTCATTAATGTGGAAGATTTTTATAAAAGGGAATCAGTTTCAGATTCCCAAATCTGAAGAGGCAGAGACAGGTGTCACCAGGTGTCACAAGGTGTTCAGTGCAGTGATGGGCATATAGAAGTGATGATACAGAGTTGTATAGCAATTAACATCATTGGATATTCAATTCATTGGCTATTCTCACCCCAAATCCTTTGAGGTACACACCAGACTTCCCCATCCTCCAACATTACCCACAGAGTGCACAGAGATCCTTGAGGAAAAACAATCCTAAGAATGGGTTTATCTAAGGCAAGAATAACCCAGACTGTTTTCCCCAGCAGGTTTGTAATGTGTATTACAGGAACTTTATCCCATTCTAAAGTACTTAAAAGCTTTTATTGTACAGGGCCAGTTTGATCAGCAGGTGGTCTCTTGCTGACTAACCACATGGCTTTTACCAAATGATTATCCCAATGATTGAAGGTCCCCCCATTCTTATCAGTGTAGTCTTTAACAGTACAGTGTATCATTCAATTTTTCTGGAGTTTGGTACATAATAAGGGATGTGGTATTCCTACCCAATGCCATGCTCTTTGGCCCACATGTCTATGAGATTGTTTTGGAAATTAGTCGCATTTTCTGATTCAGTTCTTTCTGGAGTACCATGTCACCATAAGATCTGCTTTTCAAGGCCCAGGATAGTATTCTGGGTGGTGGCAAGGGGCACAGCATATGTTTCCAGGCTTCCAGGGGCTGCTTTCACCACTGTAAGCACATGGTACTTGCAGGTTTGTGGGAGTGCAACATAGTCAGTCTGCCAGACCTACTCATATTTGAATTTCAGCTGCTGTTCTTAATACTCGAGAGGCTTTAACACTTGACTTGCTTAATTGCAGCATGTTTCACATTCATATATAACTTGTAGGATTGTGTCTATGGTCAAGTCCACCCTTCTCTCTGTTGCATCTCTTTCTTGATGGCCTGAGGTATCATGGACCCACTGGTCTAGAAACAGTTCACCATTATACTGCCAGTCCAGATCCACCGTAGACACTTTAATCTTAGCAGTCTGACCACCTGTTAGTTGTTCTGGTGACCTTCAGTGGCCACGTTCAGGTACATGAACATCCTTACGGCACACCTTCACAGCCAGGTTTTCAACCCAGGGGAATGGCTTGGCCCCCCTGCCACTGTGTGGTAGCTCATTTGGGCTTGTATCTGCCCTGCCACTGGGTCTGATTCCACTGCTGCAACAACCCCCACATTTGCCACCATCCATGGATCAGTATAAAGTATCGGTCACTTTTCTTGTTCAGCAATGTTTAAAGCCAGCTGGAGAGCTTTACTGTGAAATTGCTAGGTTAGTACATAAAAAGCTCCCATCTATCACTGTTTTAAAGCAGAGTAAAATTCTAAATATGTTCTCTGAGCTTTGATAGGTTTCGTACCCTCTGTCTCCAAGTGATTATCATCACAGTCTGTGCTTTGTGACAGCACAGTTATTTCTGTTCTAGCCCAGATGATGGGCCCTTACCAGGTATTACTCAGGCTAGTCTGCAAAATTACTGTTTCTAAAAGATTGATAGAAATTTCATTCCATCATTGTAGGACATTGTGGGGACAAGTACTGGAAAGCAAAACCATTTTTTTTCTCCTTCCAAAATACAAGAAAAAAATCATACAGATATTGTATTCTTGTCAAAATACAGCAAGATGATGCATTTTAAGGCCTATATTTTGGTCTAGTTTAAGTCGTAATATTTTATGTATTAGCTTCCATAAAATGGAATCCAGAAACACAGTATGCTTAGTTTAAAAGTTCAAGTGGTATTACATAGCTAGCTATCTGTTGAAATAAATAAATAAAGTACCTTTCTGATTAAGGTATGTACAGGACACTTTACGAATAGTTAGTCTCCTTCTGTCCTCTCCTCATTATTCCTGTAGATTTCAATCTCAAAGAAAGGAGGCTTTGTCCAGCACTCCTGGTAAGGGTCTGTGAACTGAGTAGATGGAAGGACAAGATACTTTTCTTGGACCACTGAATCAGTTCAAAAACTTTTATCTTTCATAACCTTTTTATTACCTCCCCTGTCTTTTCATCTCTTCTGCTGTTTTTCTCACAGACGCTAATCTCAATTCTACCTTTAAAATATTCATGTCAACCTCTTGACCTTTCTTTCTCCAAAGAAGCATGTAAGATGTAAGCATGTTACTCATTTCCTGTTGTAAATTCCCTTTTCTCTTTTGAGGGTATCTAATTTTAGGAGAGACACCAATTACAACCACTATTTACTAGAACACCTTTTAATTAAGCTGTTGTTATTACGAGCAGATAATTGTGAAATACATTCACATGCCTCTTCCCATTAGCACACGTGGGCACGCACAGATGCATAATCACAATTATTAATTGTCACTTGTTTTGAGCAACAGCTGACAGGCCAGCCATAGCTGTTAACAGAAGCAGAGGGCCACAGTGTGGCTGTTAGGTTGTTTTTCTCAAAGTCCTTCAAAACAGTTCTTCTTTCATCAGGTGCTGATGTAATTCTGAAGTACTTGTCTGCATATAACACCCACCACCTTCTTGGATGTGCTCTGAGCTACATAAACCCATTGTTCATGCCTGTGTTTACTGCTGGCCTTGGGTAGAGGCAGCAAACTGTGGATGTTCTGAATTCACCTGCACTTGTAGACTCAGCAGGGCTGTGAGTCTCCAGAGATCATCAGGTATTAGACACATTTACAAGATACCTCTAAGCATCTATTTTTCACTCTTCAGCCTACTATTTTCTCACAGATATTTTTCCAGCCGTATCTATTGGCATCTTTAGAACCTGTTCGCCAAAACTTATACAGAAGGGAATTTTACGATGCTCACCCTCAAGCCACCACTACTAATGTTTTTGAGAAGTTTTCAGTTGTTAAACCAAGTGTTTTCATTACACTGAACATTGCCATATGGGAAATATCTCCTTTCTACCCTATAGCACTACAAGGCTCCATTCATAATGATTCATAGTACTGTATGAGTTCACCTCACCATCAGCCTTTATCTATCACTCCTTTAACTGTCTCTTTCCTTTCACCCGTTTTTCATAAAGCTATGGACTTCAATTTTTTATTTTAGCTCCTATTAAAAAAACAAACAAGCAAACAACAAAAAAATACTCAACAACAAAAAAACCCAACCAAAAAAAAAAACAAAACCAACCCAAATATTTTCCTGCTTTTGTGCAAAAGCTGTAACTATCTGTGCTTTTCCCTGTCAGGGAAGGCAGACAAAGTGAAAAACCTTACCTTGCCACCAAACCTTTTTACTTCATTATTATTTGACTATAGCACCAGTAAAAACACATTCATATTAGTTATGAAAATTAATGAGCATGTGACAATATTCCAGGCACCAGTGTTGAGCTTTGTTTACCATATGGGACAGTAGTTCCTAACAAAGAGTGATGGACTGTTGGTAGTCTTGGCTTCTGTAGCAGTATTTGCAATACCAGCCTATCACTGGGAACGAACTGTTTTGGAGGTTATATAATAAATTTCCTAGGGATCATGTAAGCGTGAAAAACATGGAGACAGTCTTCAAGGTGTGTACAGTTATATATACTTATTTCTTGCCATATATTCACAGTGAAAAGTATCTTTTGTATCTGTATTTTCACCTGTGGTTTATTCATCTCATGACCCCAGTTACTATGTATAGAGCAGGATCCCCAGCTACAACTCACTGCCCACTGTACACTGAAGTATTTTCACTCCCTTAATTTGCTAATAATGTCAATGAACAAAAAAGACTGTCAACAAACTGATTCAATGTCATTGTGCATCTAGGACAACATTGTTATGGAGACAATGCACCTTATCAGAAACTGAAGGTTTACTTTAAAGGTAAGTCTCCCTGTCAACTTATTAAGTCCCCTTCCTGAATGACGTTAAGAATTATTCCTCAGGGAGGCATCCAGTTTATTACAGGGATTTTTCATTAGTTTTTCATGTTGATTCTGCCTTTGATAAAAAACAATAATAAGTAAAAAGAAAAAAATGTGTTTTCACGACTTCCAGAATTTTGCCAGGATTGCATGAACCACCTTCCACTTGAAAACTGGAGGTATAATTTTCTTTTGCTAGAAACTTTATAAATATGTTGAGGACAAAGACAGACACCCTTATTCTTTTATAGGTTTGCATCAGGAAGATATTTGTCTTAGTTATTTCCCTGTTCAGTAAATAATCTAAATATAATGTAAAATGCAAATAAGAAATGCACTATCTGTTCTAGAAACACACATATTTCATGTTCCTAGCATTACCACATGCTGAAAATCTTCCATTTCTATTATTGCATGGCTACAGAGGATGCAAAATAAAATTTTTACATACACAGATTTTAGCTGTCTCCAAGACTGATCTTTCTCCTAGATAAATTCAGTTTTACTTCAGTCATCAGCATTATTTATCTCTGAAATAGACAACTTTCTTAATTCAGCACTCAGCAGTACTGTGGAAATATTGATCTGCAATCAACTGCTGACACAGTTATCTTTGCTTAAGCTGCATGTTTACTGAACTGCAAACACAGCAGTATTACAGGCATATATAAGAATTATTTCTACCACAAAGAAAAAAAATCATAGAAAGCACTTCCTCTAAATGGCCTTGTCTGTGTTTTATTCTAACACTTATTTTTGCCAAAGGTATTTGTAAGGTAAATTGTTCATATTTTCCTTTTTCTCCCATCATTTTCGTTTGGAATTTATATTTGTTTGTTGTCTGGTTGGTTTTGGGGGTTTCTTTTAATAGTGAATATAATGCTATGAGAAATTTTCCTCCTCTAATCTCATTTTCATTTTCCTTTATGCAGGGTTAGCTGGTCAATAAAATTGAAATTACTCTGAAGAGCGATTTCCATTGTCTTCACGGGTGCTCTTTTTTTGGGAATCCCAACTTGCAGGACTTCAAAATACTTCTGGCAATTCAGATTTGAGTAAACATACAAGTCCCTTGTCATCAATACCATCTGCTTGATTTTGACAGATTATGTTATTAAAGACCATGCTTATATTTAATACATACACCTCCATAGAAAATTAGTGGAAGGTATTACTGTTTATTCCAGATATTAATTAAATTTGATCCTGAGTGGAGGTGTATAGAATGGGGAAAATTCTCTGTAATTTAGAAGCTATTCAAACCAAAACAGGTCTGTTGAAATGTTGCCAAAGCGGACAGTCTTCTTAGACTGTTGTCTTTACAATCCCATTAAATGAATATATAAATATAAAGTGCAAACTTCTGAATAACATTTAGTGGCAGTGGCAGTGAATGTTGAATACATTTCAAAATTTGTCATCAAAGAAGATAACCCTATTTTGTAATTTAGCTGAGAATAAAAAAAATTGAATAGCCAAAGACACAATAAAAGGGCTGACTTTAAAAGATGGAAGTAATAATTGAATACCTTAATCCCCAAAGTCAAGTTTTCAAATTAAAAATGCAATTAACTGGGAAGGGTTTCATATTTATGTGTGTCTGTGTATTTGCAATAAAGAATTAGCCACTGTAATGAATGCAACTGACTTTGAAATAATGAATATTGCAGAAAACTTATTAAGAAACATCTATATTCACTTTCTAGGATATTAATACATACTGAACATCATAAATACATGATTATTCAATAATTCAGTATGAAGTTTCTAATTGTCCTTGTCATCTTAGTTATATTTTCATTAGTATGATAAAAGTAACAGTAGTCAGTAATATCAGTCCAATAAGTGGAGAATGCAAGCATAATATCGAATACACAAACATGTATGACTGTCTTAAGTAGTACCCACCCTCCAAAAAAATCTAGAAATCCTTACTGTGTAAAGTACAACATAGAATTTTAGTAGCTAAATCCAAGATTGTGATTCCAGGAACTGACTGCTAAGGAACGTAAGGAATTTTAGATAATTTCATTAAACTTCATAGTCCAGATTTTGTAGTTTTTCAGGGCCATGTATACCACAAAGTTGAAAGCTCTAAGCTTTCAAGACTTTTCAGAAACCTCAGGCTGTTTGGATATTTTCAAATCAGGCAGACACTGCACTGACAGGCCCAAGCTGATCTGATTTTTCAAAGACATCTGACATGCACATATCAACCATACAAGAAAAACACAGCAACCCTAAGGCCATTCCCATGCAAAATGACAGCCAGAGAGAGAGGTGGTTCACATTCAATAACAGCCTAATGCCTGAAGTAGAATGGAAACTGAGGATCAGTTCTAACCTTGACCAGAAAAGTTCAAATTTGACATCCTCTGAGGGGAGGCTCTAACCCCCAGGTTGGAGTACAAAAGCTACAGAGCAAAGGAGAAACCACAGAAACAAAGAGGAGAGAATATGAACGTACAATGTGAGAATATAAATGTACAGTGTTTTCTAAGTTTTAAAATTTTACCAACCAGTGGGAATCACAGTCCAAGGTAACTAGATATCACCATGCATTTTCTTAATGAACAATGAAAACCCATCACGTTAATATATTTCTGTCTGGGAAATCACTTAAAATTCAATATTTATCCAAATGCATATTTCCTTTTCTATACAGAATAGAACAGTCTCATTAGGACTAATTTAAAACCAGAAAAACCCCAACTAAACAACAACAACCAAAAAAACCCCAGCAAAACAAAACAGAAGCAATCACATTCCTACAAAGGCAAGAACTCATTTTGCTTTGATAATAAGACTCTTTGTTTTACATAGATAAATCCCTGACAAAACTATATTCTGTACTCTCATAAAATTACAGTGCAAACACAACTTATTTGTTTTAAAGACACAAAATGACAAATCTTGGAATGTGGGTGCTGTGGTTAATACTAACTTAGCCAGGCTGTATAAAGCCACTAGTATTCTTGATTTTGTCCCTGGAACAGGAGAAAAAATACCTCTGAAGATGCACATAAATATTTTATGTCAGTATTATGACTAGGCATGCATAAAATGAACAGAAGATATATAAATGTACCTAAATCATACACTTGTCTTCAGATTAAAACTCTTCATTTTCATCATAATGTGAATTAAATTAGTCATAGCAAATCTCAAGATGGCATAAGGCAGTACTGATAAATGCACCCAATTTTCTAATAGCTTGTCTATACCATCATTATGTAACTTCCGACATGAAATAGTATCTCTTGGATCGAATAAAACTAAGGGACACCCACACAAAAAATTAAAACCGAGTTGTTCAGTTAACTAATTTTTTCATAAAAAGTCTTAGTTATCTTGAAAATTAATCTCCATTAAAAAAATTGTTCTGCATGCTCATGAATTGGTATTCATGAGTAAGTGATACAGGTGCCTTTCTTCAACTGTTGAAAAAATTCTTCCCTCCTTATGATATGTATGCTCTTGCACTTCACTCCAGATTATATGAATCTAGAAGTATAATATCTATATGAATAAGTACAATATCTATTGGAATATAGTATTTCTTTTAGGAAAATAAGAGCCTAATTTAAATCTTAACATAAACCAGTATTTGCTTTAAAAATGCCAATTTAACCCCATACTGGTAAACCAAAGATCATTCATCCCGAACCTTTTATAGCTTTTCAAAAAAGGTAACTTCGAAACTGTTTCAGACTACCATTTCCGACATCCATACTACTATGAACTTTGTCCTGAAGGTATTTTCTGTGCAATGACTCATTTCCACGGGATAGGTCATTATTTGTTTATTTATTTATTTATTAGCTTGTTTAAGTTCCTGACTTGAAAGAGAATAATATTCACCTTAGAAAGGAAAAATAATCTATACACTTTCTGAACATCTCCAGTGAGGCCTGACACTACTTGTCTCTGTAGCTGCCTACCTTCTTTGTATTTCCTCCTGTTTAAAAGATTTATTCAATAACAAACTGGGAATAAAAATTGTACCTTGCTCTTTTTGTGACTGTAACTTATTAACACAAATCATAAGGCACACAAAAAAATCAAATGTTCACTGTGAACTATTTTTTTTTCACGTTGGGATTGTTACTTAAAAAAATGAAAAGATATCAAAATATATTTAAATTCTAAAATTGCTCTTAACAACATATAGTTTTCTTTTGACCTTCTGACAAGTCCTGATCTAGTAAATACTTAGTCATATGCTTCATTTACTCTCCTGATCAATGCTATTAGAAGTAAATACTATTAGATATGATGTTCATAAATTTACCTGTGCTTAAGCAATTCTGTCATCACCAAAGAAGATGTAATACACTAAGTTCTGAATTTTCAGCTTGGGTGTCATTTTTTATCTTTTGATGATTAACCTATTTTAGGCAGTAATCAAAATCACTTCTTTTAGCACATCTGAGCCCTAATCTATCAACAGGGTGCTAATGCAGCAAAAAAAATCTGACCAGTCTGAAATTACTTCAGCATTATTTTGTCAATATTGTGACATACAGCACACACTGCTGTATCTTCCTTTTAAAATCTTCTTTATTATTCCAAACACATAAGAGTGGTCATAATCTTTTCATGTACATGAAGGCAAATAGCAACAGAAGTTATCAAAGCGTGGTAACTTTGACACACAATTTCGACACACAAGCAAACAGAAAAGCCTGCTTTAAGAAAGTCCTATTTATGCATTTATGCAAAGAATCGCTGAAGTCAAATAAGGATTCGAATGGCAGACATGTCCATCAATCAGTAAAAAACTCAAAGCAACACACAAAGATCTGTGCATAACCACTCAAGGGAGCTTTCCACCAGATTTTAACTGCACAGCTCTACAACAAAGAGGCAAGGCTGCCTGTGCCTTCTCAGCAGACATTGTTCTTTTCCAGACTGTAGGATGCCTTGTGAGAAAACAATCAGGTTTATACTGACATGCTAGTCTAAGCAAGGATTGATTACCTTCTTTTCTCTACCTTCCTGTCAATATATAATCTCTTTTGTAACATGATGCAGGTGATTATGTTATCCTACAGAGAAGATTCTCCTCCATTATGGATAATAAAATGTGCTGATTCTAATTTTTCATTTCCAGAGGGGGTTACTTTTTATTCATCCACGTTTTCAGTTTCCTAATAAAATAGTAGCATGCAGTGCTAAAAGGACACTAAAATAATTAGCTGAAAATATTCTGGTACAACTTGACTCTCAATTTAATGTGCTTGCTGGAGGGAATCATTAAAACCTATGCTGGAGGGCAATATCTCATAGAGTAGTAGCAAAGGTGACATAAAAGGTGTCAGATGAATGCCTTAAAGAGCAACAAAGACAGCAAGACATTCAAGGAGTGAATACACCCACCGTAGTATAAAGGAGAAGGCTTTATTTCCAGTGGTTGACCGATCCTGGACCTGTGGTAAAGAGACTGTGCAAAGCTGACGTGCTGTCCTGGTCACCCTTGGGTCTTCATACCACCCAGTGAACCAGATATTTCTAAAAACAAAAAAAAAATTAATCTGTTTTTGTTTGTATTTGGATTCTGCAGTTTAGAGTTGCCTCTCTGAACTTCTTTGAACTTAATTTGAACAAAAGTTATTCAAATAAAAAAATTTTAAGGTTTGTCATGATTTGCAGCAAGCTAATTTCATCTCAGTTCCACAATCAAGCCAAGAAACCTGATCATGAAGACTAGAAATGCAAATTTTAAGTGGATTAAAAGTTCAGTTCTATATAATGAGATATTTCCTGTCAAGACAAGGACAAATAGACTTTAATTTCAGAACAGTTGAAATTATGAAGCATTCTTCCCGTTAAAATAGTCCTAGGATTTCAGATATTGATCTTTACAAATGAACACAGCTTTAGATGGCTGGGAACAATGGACTGGTATGAACAACATCCTAAAAGGAAAACAGAACAAATAGCAGAAAAGTCAAATTTAATCTGAAAAGTAAAATATCTTCAATTAGGAGCAGGAAAGAGCACTAATATTTAAAACATTTAGTGAGTAATGAAATGACCAGCAATATACACACACTTGAACACACTACCCAGAAGAAAAGTATCATTCTCATTATCAAGATGAGAAGATACCACAACTTGATCAGAATACTGACAAGTGTAGACAGGATAATGTCTTTACAATATGTGTAACTCTCAACAGTTTGATGCTCACTGTGTTCTAGATTGTTCTAGAAATATCTAACACATTGTATATTTTTTAATAAGCTATAAACCTTGGATTCATAGTTCAAGAAAATCTAGATGTTTTCTGAAACCTTAATCTTCAAAATTGGCTTTGCAGTGAAAATCTTGACTCTATTACATGCCTCCATATACCATATGTAAGTCCCGTATAACCTTCCTTTAGCCCTATTTACATCAAGTCACAAAACTTCAAGAGTGATTTAGAGGAAATCTGCTATGATGGCTAGACATTGTCGTACATTCTACAGGGAGAATAGAGAAAGTAAACACAAAGAGCTCTGGCCACAGAAGCCAGAGGCCAATATCTACTTTTCCCTAGATTTGTGAGGATTATTAGCAAGCCTTCCTCAGTTTGCTACTTGATTTCAACCTCACCAGGAGACAAAATTTACAGCTGCGAAAGGGTAAAACTGAATTGATACCAAAAATGATGTATTTTTAACTAATTTGCCAGACTCTGGCTATTTTTCTCTGTTACAAACACAGGCAGGATCTACAGGGCTACAGTGAACTGTTTCATAGAGCAAAGACCAGGTGACTTAAAATGGCCTTCCTCCATGCTAGTCAACTCTCCTGCCTTCCCAAAACTGTGGTTTTCATCAAAAAACTCATTGAAAATGGCCATCGCCTTCTGCTAGGTCCTAATTGTGCTTAAGGATTGTTTGGAAGCTGCTATTTGACCTGGGCCAATTTGTGCAACCATCCTTCTAATTGTCTAAAAATACAGATCTTTGAGATTAAGCACTTTAGGAATGAAAATTCGGCACACTTTTCTGTTCTGCTGCAAGTAAAGAAGTTTCTGGTCCTTGCTACAGATAACAGAGGAGTTTTAGTTTGTATTCACATGTGTACTCTTAAAGACTTAGCTATAACACTACTTTTTTATGCCCTTAAGATAGCGGTGCAGAAGGAGTATCTTAAAAATCCCTTCATTTCTGAAAACAGAATACTAAAGTACTTGTCAAGACATTTATTTGAGGACCTGTCACTCTGAAAATTACATTTGAAGCAAAACTATCTTACGATAAAAATAGGGCACAGTTTTTCTACAGAGACCAAGTGAAAGCACAATGAAAAACAATACAGAAAACAGTGTGCAGAAATGTGAATAGAATCAGCTATTCATCCATCTACACACATATAAGAAAATTTATGCATTTAGAGTAGCAGGTTTCTTATAGTATTTCATTCACTTTTGAAATTGTCAAAGATCTCATCGAAACACAGGACAGAGGACACAGGGTTTTTGACATCACTTTCACATTGCAAAATGTTAATTTTGGTGTATTCTTCCACATGTACCACATGCAAAAGTTTTCCTTTGTTTCTGTTCATATGAGGGTTTCAAAACATTACTTTGGGAATAATCATTCTAAAATTTAATGGACTGCTAAAACATGTTATATCTAATAGTCTTAGTTTGTACTCATGTATTAAGTTTTATTTAAAGATTTCTCATGGAGTAAACTCATTTATATTTAGCTAGCTATCTAGAATGCCTACATAGAAGGTTAGTTATAGAAAATCCAGCCATATAGAAGATTAAAGAAAAATCTCTGCATATAGTATTTTCTACATCCTAATTCAGTTAAAATATTATGAAACAAGTTTGAGAACAAACAGAAATGTATTAACCTTCATTAAAAAAACTCGAAAATTACTTCAATTTCAGTTTTCCACGTCTGACAAAAAAAAGAGGAAAATATCAGGAAAATTACAATTGGGAAGCAAACCACTCCGAAGTCCTACTCAGGACATGGATATTGAATTCAGGCCATCTTTCTCATGGCTTTTGTTTATTCAAGTCTTGGGAAAAATTACCTGGATTTAATTATCCAAGTAATTTAATTAGTGATTTCCCCTTGACACTTCTTCTATCCAGGCCCAGGTTTCCTTGTACTTTTTAAAAAGAACTTTATTCAAGCAGTATTCCAAGTTGCTCTTCAGTTTGAGTACACCAGGTACATATAGTGAGTATGTAAAATCCTAGAGTCTAATGATATCATAAAAGCCAAAGAGTGAAACAATATTACTCCATTTTTCTCGTAGGCAATACTTTACTTATTTATGTGTTTATAAAAAATCCATAGAACATCCTCATATGGGTCAAACCTATCAGGCAATAAAAATTCATCCCCAGCATTTACTCCCACACATTCCCTACAAATATTTTTTACTCTGAGCAAAGTCATCACATAAGGAACTAATCATTTTAAGTATGAAGTAACACATTGAGAAAGACTGAATGAGACTTTTAAGTCATCAAGTTTTGATCTTATGCATATCTTAGCTTCTGAGAATTAACTGGTTTCAAATACATCAAAGTATTGAGTCTCAGACTAAAGCTGTCAAAGATGGGGAGTCCCATACAAGGTCTTGTAAAGTGTTGCAGTGTTTTAGGCTATCTGAAAATGCTGTGCAGGATTTTGTGTTGAATGGTACAAATATTTTTTTAAACCATTTTCCGTGTTTTAGCTGTCATACATTGCACTAATACTGCTCAGCCAAATTTCTTATTTCCTGAAATTAAATCTTTCCATATATCTATTATCTTTGACTAAAAGGATTGAACTCTTAAAGACTTTCTCATAAGTCTGTAATATTTCTGAACTTTTAAATTATTAAGTTTTACCATCATTATTTCCTTGTGAAATAGAAAAGTGGATTCTGAGACAGGATAAATGTATAAGTTAAAGAACAAGCCAGTTATGTCTGATATGTTTGTTTCTTTGTGGGTTTCTCTCTCTGCATATTTGAAAATCACATTGTCTCTCTGTTTTTTTTAGCAGAACTTGTATTACCCTATTATCTATTACAATCTCTTAGCCAATGTATCTCCATTCTTGATGTGCAACTTCCATACATTGCAATCTACAGTGGAAAACTTTACAACCTCCCAAATTATTCTGTCTCAGAATTACTCATTCCTCTAATCCTTGTATAATACTCTGTCTACTTTTTTTGCTTACTGTAATACACTCTTACCATTTTCCAAATAAAACATACTGAAGTAGGATATAGTTAAATATGTAATTTTCTTAAACATCTAGAAATTTCATTATGTCAGTAGTGTGTAGGCCTTTGCTTAAGATAATAGATTATCTAAAAGATAAGTTTAAAACACTCCCATTACCTTAATGGATAGTAAGAGAAAAATTGTACACTGTATTTTACATGCCTTAATTTAATAATGTCAAGGGTTTTTTGCATGCAGCTCTGGAGTCTCTGTACTCCTCACCATTCAGAAAGCTGCTATGGCTGTTTTGCTATGCTAAAGTAAACAAAGTAATGCTATGGCATTACTTTTTTCATGATGTTCACACATTCACAGCTGCCTTTGTGCAGCTTTTTTTTCACTGCCTTGAACACACAAGACATAGTATTGCTTATTGTGATGGTTTCTGATGGAAAGTGACTGCCACCAGCATGAGGATCAACTCTTCTCTCTGTTTTTTTTTCTGCCCTTTGGTTGTACTGACCTTTGGTGTACTGACACATTCAACATTAGAGGATCCAATAACAAGATATTAAGCAGGAATAACTATAGCAACTATGACCACATTCTGATGAGATCTACGTGGTAGTTACTATGTGAAATATATTACACAGGAATGGCTGCTCCACTGGAGAGGATATCCAGTAGGTGATACTTGCCTGAGGAGTGGTATTGGCTTGGCCAAGGGGGAGTGTTCTCTTTTTCTCTGTCTCTCTCCTCTTTTATTTTTCCACAAAAGTAACTTTCACCATTAGAGTGTATGTATGCCATCAGCTACAGACTCTGTAAATCCTGTGTATGTGAACTTGTCGCTGTAGTACCAGGGACGGAGAGATGCAGAACACACAAATCCAGCGAGAAATGGAATTACGTATTAATTTACAACCCTTTTTATATATCCTAGTTCCATGAAGTGATTGGTCAGTGATCACCCACCTCCTGGGGTGATTGGCTAAAGTCTTACAACGCCTATTTTCAAAACATTTCTCCAACGTACAAAAACCAGAACTTAGACAACACCAGGCGTTCATACATTGTTTACAAGAACCATCTTACTGTTTTCATAGCTTGCGTGAGAAAGGAGACATTCTCACAGAATATTGCAAGAAGCTGGAAAAACCTTCTGCTAGAAGCTTTTCAGTATCCACATGAACTGGTCTTAACAGCCACTGTGTAACAGAAAAACTTTCCAAAATAAAGAACAACCGAATAATCCCAGCGGACTTGAAGCTACAGCAAACATGATGGAACCAAATAAATCTGTTTCAAATTTATTCTCATGAAAATAGAAACTTGAAAATAAATTGATGGGATAGACAAAAACATAGAATAAAGTAACTTCTGTTGTGGCACAGGTGAGCAATTTGGACAACAATTTTTACTGTGCTGAGATACCAAAGACCAGAGAAGCTGTATTTACAAACTTAGCAAGATTATAGGATCTACTTGTAACATGACAGACATTGTGCCTTCTGACTTAAAGACTATTTTAGACGTTCTTTTCAAATTCAAGTGTTTTTTCTAAAACCAATTATGTGTGCTCTTCAATTTTGAGCTTAGAGCATCCATTAAGTGGGCATAAGAGACAAAATTACCACTTTTCTTGGAGGCTACTGAAGCATTTTTCATAGGGTTTTTCTAGCTTTTCATTTACTGTCATGGTACTGAATTTTCTAGGCAATAATGCATATTAAAATAATGTTACTCTTAATTATGTAATATCTATTAGGTATCGCTGCTTCTTAATGTCCTTTAGTATTTTTTTAAAATTACAATTAGATCTTTAAAGGGAAAAACACAAGGAAAATGTAAAAAATTAATCTAAAAAAATAGATTTATTCCTTTAAAAATTTTAATATTTAATACATTGTAACCATTGTGTTTAGAGTAGACTTTCACTATCCAAAAGGAAAATCTTAATAAATGAGGTATCCAGCAAAACCTATTGTGGGGCCATTCAAACTGTGAGTAATATGCTTTCACATCATATACTTGGATATGCTTTTGTCATGTGCCAAGGCACTGCACATCGTAAAGCAAGGCATGCATGATTTCATCATAATTAAATATAAGCTCTCACATTCCTGGAGTCTTCACCAACAAGGATAGCAATATGCCTATATTGGTGATTTCTTCTCTGTCCATAATTCATAATTTGTTCTCCATTATTTTTATATGGTGCACTGGGATATAAAAGAAATCTAGTCTCAGGTTGGTTTTTACTGTTTGTATGGTATTCAACAAACTCTTAATCTACTTTTAGGTAACTCATTCATCTGTTAAATGAGTTCAGTAGTGATCTACACTCACAAGAGACTTAAAAAAATAAAGTGAAATTTCTAGGTAATCACAGTCTTTAGGGACTGAAAAATGTCATTTCCATCATCATGGAATCATCAGTTGGAATTCTATAAAACTAAAATGTCCTCCACTAATACAGCATTATTTTCCCCTCAATGTCTTTCAGAAAGTATGAAGGTGGAAGGATATCCATACAGCATCCTCTCAAAAACTATTATTAATTTTAAAAACCCCACAAAATTGTGATTTAACAAAAAATAATACAGGAAAAATCATTTTGACTAATATATAAAGTGTCTGTGTTTTAACTGGAAAGGATATTTTACTTACAACAGACAGCTAGAGAGAAGGCAGTTCTTTTAGTTTCTAAGATGTTATGTTATTAAAACACTGAGATGAAAGGTCCCAGACATCTTTGAGTTCTTACTAGTGTAGCAACAAAGGCAGTGTAAAATATATGAATGATGGCTTTGCACAAATTTGGAAAATTTCACTACATTCTTTCTTTCACTGAAATAAATTTAAAGAATGAACTGGTATATAAAATAATGAAGTTACTGGATTACTTTCGTGTTTGCTTTAGTTTGATTTCCATCTTTGTAAAGCAAACAAACAAACAAACAGAAAAGACTTAAAAGCAAATATGGAAAATATTCTGAAAGTATAAAATATTTCATTGTGCTTTGCAACTTCTAGTTTCTTAAAAGAAAGATAAACTATATGGTAGCTTGTTTGGTCCATGAAGTTTAAAATTAATACTATAGGCAAAGTTCTCTGCATTTATCATTCATACATGTAAAACTTAAATTTAATTCCTTCTATAATGGACTTCATATTCTGTTGAAAGAATTTCAGTGTATCATAATAACACCCTGAAGATGTAACAATTTTTTCCTCATTAGTACAGAAAAGCTCTGTGAATACTTTATGCTGTGCTATATTCATTGTTGCCCTAAGTAGAGTAGGGTTCTCTTCTCCTCTAATACTATAAAATATCCCTTTAATTTCCTTCGAAACCAAGACACTAGGAAATTTTCCTTTTGGAAAATACTTTCCTGCAGAATAGCAGCCTATAACAGTCACCATCACTAGGGAATGCTGACCTTGTATGTATACTGCTTTTTAAATTGCAAGTACTTGGCAAGATTTCAAAAATATAGCTATTAAAAGTCAATATCTATTTTAACATAAAGCCTAATAATGAAAAATTTGAAAACTGTTATTTTTTTAAAATGATAGTAGTTCATTATTATTGTTAATATTATTGAGGAAAAGTGTTTGGTTTGGGGTTTTTTTGTTTCTTTGTTTAGGTTTGGGGTTTTTTCCCACCAAAATCAAGTATATTTTTAAAGTATATTGACTTAAAAAATACCGTGAAGAGAAAAATTTAAGCAACAATTAAGAAAGAGGTGAAATCCTTGATCTTGCCATAGCCCCTATGGCATATATCTTGAGACTCATGGATAACGAGCTTTCCAGTCAAGACTGTCTTTTAGTAATTGCTTAATTCAATTCAGCAGACATGACACCTTCTGTCAACCTATAAAGTAATTTAGTTAAGATCTCAGGTCATATTCTCCTAATACTTCCATGTCCCACTATGTCAAGAGTAAAGCCTAAATTTATCAAATGTTAAAAGGTACTAGACCAATAGAAATACTTGTATCAGAAGACAGAGAATTATAAGGTCTCCCCTGAGCCTCCTTTTGTCCAGGCTAAACAACCCCAGCTCCCTCAGCGTCTCCTCGTAAGCCATGCACTCCAGGCCCTTCACCAGCTGTGCTGCCCTTCTCTGGACATGCTACACTAACTAATGTCCTTCCTGAACTGAGGGGCCCAGAACTGAACACAGCACTCAAAGTGTGGCCTCACCAGTGCCGAGCACAGGGGAAGAATGACTTCCCTGGTCCTGCTGGCCACACTGTTCCTGATACAGGCCAGGATGTCATTGCCTTTCTTGGCCACCTGGGCACCCTTCTGTCCCATGTCCAGCCATCTATCCACCAGTACCCCCAGGTCGTTTTCTGCTGGGCCACCTTCCTGCCCCCAGCCTGTGGCCCTGCCTGGGGTTATTTTGATCCAAGTGTAAGACACAGTAACCTGGTCTTCTTGAACCTCATGCTGTTTTATTTCGGCCAATTTATTCATCTTGTACAGGTCCCTCTTCAGGGCATCCCTACCCTCCAGCATATCTACATCCTGACCTAGCTTGGTGTCATCCATGAATTTGCTAATGGTAGGCTCAACCCCCTCATTGAGATCATCAATGAAGATATTAAATAGGGCTGGGCCCAACACTGATCCTGGGGGAACACCACTAGTGACTGGCCACCAACTGGATGCAGCACCATTCACCACCACTCTCTGGGCCTGGCCATCAGCCAGTTCTTAACCCAGTGAAGAGTGCACCTGTCCAAGCCACGAGCTGCCACCTTTGCAATTTTCCACAGGAAAATGCTGTGGGAGATGGTGTTAAAGGTTTTGCTGAAGTCCAGGTAGACAACATCCACAGCCTTTCCCTTACCTACTAGGCAGGTCGTCTGGTTATAAAAGGAGATAGAGCATGACCTGGCCTTACTAAATGTTTGCTGGCTGGGCCTGATCCCTTGGTTATCCTGTATGTTTCCTGTGATCATGCTCAAGGTGATCTGTTCCATAATCTTTCCGGGCACACAGGTCATGCTGACCAGCCTGTTGTTCCCCAGATCCTCCCTCTGGCCCTTCTTGTGGGTGGATGTCACACTGGCTAACCTTCGATCATCTAGAACCTCCCCAGTTAGCCAGGACTGATGATAAATGATGGAGAATGGCTTAACAAGCTCTTCCACCAACTTCCTCATCACTCTAGGATGAATCACACCTGGTCTTACAGACTTGTCAGCCTTTAAGTGGCTCAGCAGGTCACTAACTGCTTCCTCCTGGATTGCAGGGGATCCATTCTGTTCCCCACCCCTGTCTACTAGCTCAGGAAACCAGCTGTCCTGAGGATAATCAGTCCTACTGTTGAAGACGGAGACAAAGAAGGTGTTAAGTACCTCAGCCTTTTTCTCATCTTAGGTGATGATAATTATCGTTTACAAAAGAGGCCTGATTAAGTTATAATTGAGCTTTCACCTCTGTAATTTTTCTTTCTGCATGACCTAATCCTTAAATACCTTCTGATTGCCTGCTCCTTTTTTCAGAAGTGACATAACCTCTCTTTTCCCCCGAGTTCCTGTGAAAGCTCCCTGTTCAGCCAGGCCCATTTTTCAGCACATCAGAATAGCCTGCTCCTGTGCCTTCAAGATTTCTTTCTTAAATTATATCCAGCCTTCCTGGGCCTCTCTGTTTTTAAAGGCTGCTTCCCAAGAGACTTTCTGAATCAATGTCCTGAATAGGCCAAAGTCTGTCCTCTGAAAACCCAGGGCAGAGGTTTTGTGTATGCCTCTGTTTACTTCACTGAGTATTGAAAACCATCATGTCATGGTTGCTGTGCCAAAGAAATACATTTTGTAGGAGCAAATCATCCTGGGGTTTATTTTGACACAATGTTTAACTGAGTTGGGTTGACAAATCAGATTTTTTTTTTGCCTCTCTGGATAAAATAACATTTTAACAATCTGATTGTAACTTACATTTCAAATCAAATAGTGTCTAGCAGAAGATGCAGCTGATAAATTTGCCAGCCTGAAATTTGCAACAAAATTCTTCTGGCTGCTTAGAAATCAAACTGCTGTTGGAAGACAGGGGTAAACCAACAGAAATTCCCCTTTCTCTTCTACATTCATAGTTCGCCTTCATTAGGAACATCGACAAATGGAGACCTACCCTCAAGGTGTTACCAGAACTCTGCTTTTCCTTGATCCTGGTAGTGGTTCTGAATGGAAGAACATTGTATTTTAGGAGGTAGCGATTCCCAGTACAGTAAACCCAAGCAGGCCCAGGCCTATGCTGAGCTGAATGTACAACCTGGGCTTCAATTCTGTGTTATGCAGCATAAATCCCATTTCTGCAAGATAACCTCAGCCAGCTAACAGAGCAACCAACAGGCGGCTCCCACTTGTTACTGGTGATTATGTCACCTGCATGGCCTTATCTTTATCTAAGTGTGCAGAAAGAATTTTTCATGAGAACATAATTTCCCTTTCAACTGTAGAGAGGACAAAGGAGTTTTTCCTTGTAAGAAAATCCTATCATAACTTGAATGACTGAAAGGGGAATAGCTCTGCTATGGATGGGGTCAGCATGATGTACAGCACAAGGAGTCCTCTTTGATGCTGCACTGCTCAGGGCTTTCATCATCTAAAGGAACACAAGACTATCTGTATTACTACAGTGTGTTAGCTCTAACAAATAGCATTATAAATGATAACTTAAAAAGTCTAAGTGGCTATCTACTGGGATCATAATGAATAATGCCCTTTTTCCAAGACATTATTTAACATAACTTGTATTAAAGAAGCATAACTATCCCTGCAGTGCAGGTCTGACATTTTCCTATGAACCTGGAAATCCACAGATGTAAAACAAAGTTCATGTAACAGAACAGGTTCTAAGTCTTAGCCCACAGGAAACATCAGATAATTAAAGTTTGCTTATACATCTTCCTTAGAGACTTTTCCTTTGTTCCTGCCTGTATGTTGCTCTCTACTTCCCTTTTATCTTTTCCTCTGAAGTATCTAATTATTCCTGACTTAATTCTACCTATGTAGATATCAACCTTATGCTTTTTTCATAAACTTAGTTGCACAGGGAGACTACTTGTTTATAATGATGCTTAGGCTGGCTTATGCCAGATCTGATCCCATTTCTGAAAAGGCACATTGGGGCCATACAATCCTCTCATTTTGAAACCACTGTGCTTGTGAATATCTTGTATCCTCTGACAAGGAGCATGTATTATGTGTGATGCTGTTTTTCAAATGGTTAGGCTAGAGCAGTCCTGGAATGAAGGACAGGGAGGTGAACAACCAGAAAGCCTATATTCAAGACAAAGGCATCATAATTGGACGAGTGAGGTGACAGGAAAAAAAGAAGTGCAGGGCTCCAAACTTTGTATTTAGCTACTGGGCTAATGTACATCTCTGTAGTGGAATAATAGAGTAAATGTGGTGGATATGCACATAGGAAGTGTTAAAGACATGCTTGAAGGTGCTGTTAAGGGCAGTAGGACAGATTCTACCATCTAGAACACTTTGTGTCACATGCCATGCAGATGTAATACAGACAATACAATTCTTTAAGTGTTTTCCTGGGCAAAATGGTTTAAAACACAGAGCCATTAGGGTTTAGGCTGTAGACAAAAGAAAAGTTGATTACAACCAGTATAAAGCAAAATGGATAAAGTTCTGAAGCTGATAATATAAGCATCTCTGAGTTTTCTTTACACAGCAGGCATTACTCTGTTAGTGTTAAACTGTTTTCTGTCTGAAGAGCCTTTAGCAAAAAATATTTTGGAGACAGTAATAGAAGACTTGGAAGAACAAAGGAAAATTTTTTACTTAAATATGTGGAGTCAGATCCTGTAACTATGCTTTTCTTGGAATTTCTGATGATCTGAAAGTAATGAGGAAAGTGTGATTAGGGAGATTAATTTCAAATCCCAGCTCTTGCAATTTCTTTTTCCATCAACAGAATTTATATCCTCAGGCCTGAATATAACTTAAATTTTTGTTTTTCTAGCACTTGTTTTATTTCCTTCACATATGTAATTCCAATTTTTTTTTGGCTCTACTGAAATCACACAGAACTTAGCTGCTTAAAAAGAAAAAAAAAAAGAGAGAGAAATATGGATAACAGATACTAAAGCTAAACTTGAGGAGTTATGATTTTGGATTAAAAAATCAGAAAAAGCTACTGGATTTGTAAATCCTAATACATTTTTTCATTAACTTCTATACATGATATGGCATGCTTGTTTCATTTTTACCCTGAGGCTGTCTTCTACACTAGAGTTCAAACTCAAGGCAAGTCCTTTCATGTGAAACAAATTTATATCTTACATGGTTGTTTTGGGTTTTTTGTTTTTCTTTTTTTCTCCCCCCAAAAATATTTTAAAGAATAACATACATCTTTAAGTTCTGTAATTTTTCACCCTCTCCATTTACTTGTGAAATTTATGGCTGCTATGTTTTCAAGAGGATGTCAGTATCTTTTTTTGTATCAAACAAAGCCAAAATATGGCTAAAAGATCCAAAAGAATCCTTGTAGAATTTTTTTTTCTGTTTTGCTTTCCTCTTACCATCATAACTCATTGGCTTAGGAATTCTGTCTTCACTGTGTTCCACATAAAATATTAAATATCTATGTTCCAAAAACCCGAGAGATGCACTCACAAGAATGTATTTGGAGTTTGGAGAACAGTGGTTTCATCGTATTCTTCACCTCTGGACCAGCACATTGTTTTCCTTCACTGTATATTTCCACAGCTGATCAGGCAATCTGTTTGTACATTTTACCTCAAGGTTTCTTTCTTCTCCAGCAAACATAAAAATAACCACAATGCGGAATAATGTCTCCAGAGGTAGACTGTCTGCATCTTTCCTAAGGCCTCTTTTTATTTGAAATGTAACAGTCAAGAATGTCTTCCAAGAATACAACATGCTATTTCTCCTCATCCCACAATTCATCGTGCCATTTCTCTTCATCCCCAATTGATTTGGGGTGTTTTCTCAGACTACTGTTAATATAGTCTTGAAAGGTCTTCATAGGGAAAGTTTTTATCTTGAAATGGCAAGGTGCTGTTTTGTTGTCTTCTAAAGTGTGTTTCCACCTCCTGTAATAATAGCTGTAATCTGAATGCTACCAAAAGATGCTTAAGACTTCATTCTTTATACTGTACGTCCCCACTTCAGGCTATCTTCTGATGTGTGCTTCTTCTTTGGTTTGACATTTCCTCTCTCTTTTTACTGACAGGAGGCTATTTCACAAATAAACTCATAAAGGGAAAATAGGTAGCTACAGCTGGATAAGTGTAAACAAGCAATTTTGTACCACTCTAAAGTCCTTTTACTGGTAAAAACCAATAAATAGATCCAAAAGAAAACAATCTCTCCTACACAGAGGACAAGTGTTATAACCAGATGAGAAAGCCAGAAAAATGCAGGAAAACAGACTAAAATAAGTTTAAAGCATTCAGTGTGGTAACATTCTGTATTGGTCTCCAAGATTAATTGGCTCTTAAAAGACAAAGCTGCTGTAATGAACTAATATAGAATTAACACACACACTGCAAAATGCTTTGGTGCCTTTTTCAATGCCTTTTCTCACAATCTATGGTATTTCACCTACATGCAGAGAGAACCACAAGGTTTGTGAAATTAAATAGTGGGAATGCGGCCCTAACCATTTTATGATGCAATCTGTTTAACTGAAATGGAATGAAAAAATAAAATCCAAATCTTTTGTAAGGGAATGAAATTGGAACTTCACTTTTTTCAGCATTGTTGCAATAGAAAATACGTATAAATATTTATATATGTGTGTATACCAACACACACAGAGAAAAGCATATATAAGTTAAGGATTTAGAAATCACCATCATCATCATGGGAGGGTTCAGATTACTGGTAAATATGCATGATCTCTACATTCACCTTCAGTATCTAATCACAACCTTCCAAATATCTGGAACATGTATGAAAAATCTCTTATTTTACCTGTTCCCCAGACTTTACCTCTATTTGCCCTTTCCCTACAAAAAGTTCCTACAAGAAAAATGAGAATTTTTTTTTTCAATCCTTGTCCCTTTTTAAAATCTTTGTCTTTTCAGCTGAATTCATCTGTTGAATTCTTATACTTGCTTGCCTACAAATTATTTCTGTTTTTACAGAAGATGCCTGGAAAAGCTGGCTTCAACCTGTTTTGTCAAAGAGGTATTCAGTCCTGCTCCAGCAGTCCTTGAAGTTCATGCCTCACAACTAAGACTAGGTTTATTTTGGTTTAATACTGGGTGTTTTCACCATTCTAACTCTTATCCTTCCTAGAAAATGCCCATAGCTTATACTTCTTTTAGCATAATCATAATACCAAAGAATAGTAATAATGAGAGATAAGGAGGGGTGATACTGTGAAATAGAGGTAGGATGAAGTCTTCTAAATTATGACAAAATCATTTTATTTTACCTGATAGATTTTTTTTTAATAGAACTGAAACATCTATCTGAAGATATAACCTTGGAAAAGGAGTTTGAATGCTCCCAGCTATAAATGCAGAACCATTACATCACAGTCCTGCTTCAGTGAACAATATGACTGAAGCATTAAAAGAAACCAGCTAATTTAACCTAATTTTCTAGTTATTACCATAGAAAGTACATATCCAAAAACCATAATAAAGAAAAAAAATAAACAAAACCCCCAATAAAACCCTTTGCAAAATATATAATTTATAATGGTATCATCAAATTTATATGCAAATAGAATATGGACTATACAACTGCAGAGTGCTCATTTATAACCCAGCACACTGTTACAGCCTTGCACACAAATGAGTGAAGTAAACCGTGGCACGATAAGTGTAAGGAAATGAAGACCTGTATCATATGTCCAATGAAATAAATGAAAGTTTTGCTCAGATTAACAACTCTTGCTTTGGGTTGCAATGGAAACTGTGATATTCAGATAGCTTCTGCTACCACTCTTACTACTCTGGCAGTATGGGATAACAGATAGTTTTGTCATATACCATGTCTTATTTTCACAGTATTTCAGGAAGGGAAATTATTTTTATGCATCTTACATATGCATCTGTGTTGATAAGATGTATACATCTTTACTAAAACAGAACTTTAAATTTAATATATACACACCTACCCCTATATTTATTACGGATAATCTTAAGAATGCTCTTAAGAATGGCTTTACACAGCTTGTGTTCTCTTCCTGTGTGGTATTTAACATCTAATCGGAATAAATATAAAACCATATCAAAACACATTCTTTTTCTGTGACTGCATCAGTTCAAAGGGACATAATGTAATTGGGGTTTTTTATTTATTTATTTTATTTAATTTTTATTGGTTGGTTTGACCTTTGAATGGTAAGAAAAAAGAACAGGCTAGTTAACAGGAAATACAGTGATAATCCTTAGGGTAAAAAAGGACTTTGAACCAAAATTTTTACTCATTTTGCCTACCTATATTTTGAAAAATTATTAAAAATAAGTTGTCCCATTGAATCCTGTCCCCTTTGAGTTCAGTGAATAAAAAGACAGCATGTTATTGAGTCAAAAATGTGAATCTCTCGAACTTTGAATGCAGTCACTCAGATTTTGCCTTACAATAGGGTTTGTATTCTATACCAGTAGAAAATACAGATCACACAAAAATCGACCCTCATTTCTGCAAGTGATTGAACATGAGGAAATGAGAATTAGTTTTTATGGGTTGGTTCAGTACAAAATATATCTAGCCTTGAAAAACAGCTCAGGCAAGGTAGTCACATTCTGGATAGAGAAAGTGACATAGAGAGGACCTATGCCTGCCTCCTCAATATTTAAAGTGCTCACCAGAAGATACAGAATTTCTCTATTCTTAGTAGTTTCAAGAGAAATATGTTAGTGGCAATTTATTGAGTGTCCGAGTTCACTTTCACTAGTACTTACCCTTTTCTTACCAGAATTTACTCTTTCCTCTGGTGTTAGTGGAAAACGCTTTTTGGATCAACGTGAAATATAAGAAAAAAGCTGCCCTAGGTTACAATGTAAGATGTAATCAATAGTATGTATTCTATTATCATTTTCACAAGCTGTTAAAGCAGGTGGGGCAGCGTTTGTTATCCCCTACCATGACTCATCCCTGATAACTCCCTCTGGAGCACTATCTCTGTTTAATGGGCAATCAAGGACCCACCCCATGACTCATAGAATTACATCATCTCATTGTGAGATGCTCCGCCCTGGGGGGGAGGAGACAAGCATTCACACCTGGATATAATCTGGGGTTTGGAACAGCACAAGCTGCCCTACTTACTGGATTCCCAGAGGACGGGAGCTACTACTGGACCTTCAGGTGACAACCAGACTGTTCTACAGGATCACTGCTTCAACAGAATCACTTCATCTGGACTGCTACCACCACCCTGACTAACAGGGTGTCAGGTTGTATCCTGACTCTGTCAGTGTTCTTGTTCTATTGTATTTATTTTAGTTTTCCTATTAAATTTTAATTCTGACTTGTTGTCTCCCACTGGTTTGTTTTCAAGCTAGTACAGAAGCAAAGAATTTGGGTTTTTCTATTTTTTTTAACTTCTATTGTTGTTTGCATACAAAAGTTCATAATCAGCTAAGGTGATATGAAGCCCACATCAGTTTGTGAGCCTCAATTGTGTATGCTGTGACAGTAAATTCTTGGCAGAATCCATTGAAGGAAGAGGAGATGAGCACCGCTCTGGTTTTCTCTTGTTTTCTGAACAAATGCCAGAGGAACACTGACCCAGCAGAGACCTAGAAGTCAACTTCAGATTCGTCCTAGGGATTCTATATAAAAACATATTTTTATAGGAGTTAAAAATTATTTTTAGAGAAGCTCTCATAGAAGTCTATATAAAATGACAATATATATGTGTTAACAAATCAGTGACACAAAGATGGTAGGGATTCATCTGAATACTTACTAAGCTGTATATACATTGTGTTAGAAATCACAATTTTTGTACTAGGGTAAAAAACCAAAACAAAGCAGAAAAAACCAAACAAAAACAACAACAACAACAACAAAAAAGGCGGAATTTTGACAGAGGAGCTTAATAAATAGTCCAGACAGTCCAAACTCTGTCATTTAGCAGAAAATCATTAGCTATTGCTACAGTTTTGAAGACATGGATTGCAGCCCAGATATTTAGCTTCCTGCAAGTAATAAAAAAAGCATTAGGCTAGCAGTTTAGTTTTTTAATAAAGCTAACTTTGGTCCATGGAATTTTAATACTATTACACTATAGGGCACTTGAAAGTTAAGCATGTTTCCATCCCTTCTGTTGAGGTAGTGTGCTTAAAATGGGCATAAGTTGTACTGCGTTTATTTGCATTTGCAGAATGTTTTGCTATGCAAGGCTGAATGAGCACTTCATCTAGGTCTGCAGTGGAGGAGTGGTGAGATCACTATGCTGACTGTACCTGAAGTTCAAGACTAAAGCTATTGGCATGCAGTGGTTTTTTTTAATTGAGAAAAGCACATAATAATAATTTACAGAATTGCACACAAGCACAAATAAACATACTAGGGATTAGAGAAGTTCTCAGTGCTGCCTTAGGCCAGTCTGGAGTGACTGGGTCTAGAACAATGCAGGCAGTTAGGAAATATGCTCTGGCACAATATGGAATTGAAGTGTTTGTGAGCTGAATGTGGTATGTGTGGTTAAGCAAGCTCACATAGACTTGATATGAAAAAAGATGTAGAAAGTTAAGATCTGTAGAAGGACTTGTAGTTTCTCATAACACTTCAAAGGAAAACACATTAAAAATTGCTTCAGAGTTTTAGACATGTTTAAGGGTACATGTCAAACACAGGACACAACATAAGCTTCACAATGCTTAAAGCTGTTTTTAGCAACAAACAGGTATCAAAATTAGCTCAGTTTTCCAAAATGCATAGAAATGGAGAAAAAGGGCACTTTGAGTAAAGGGGTAGCAAGCATAGAAAAGTGACCTCATAGAATATGTCTTCCTATTGCTCTTTTCTTCTCCTTTACAGAATTGGAGACTTTGAAAGACTGAGATGAATTCTCTGTGCTGCAAAAAATAATTCCCTACTTAGCTAAGCTGGTAGCTTCAGGGTTTGCATCACTGTAGAAATGAACTCAATATCTTACCTTTATGAAGTTAAACATAATTCTACTGAGTTAGCAGACTTGCATATAAACACTTCCTTTACATGTTTGCAATTACTTGAGCACCCTGATCACTGTTCCAAGAGATAATGACAGTAATGATGATGATAAAGTAGGAACTGTCCTTTGAAAAACTTACTAGTCATGCAATCTATGTTGCAACTTGTCTTGATAGTTCCCCTTTATTTGTTTGTCCCACCTGTATTTCACATAAATATTTGCTTTCAATGTGAAATATAAAGGCCTTCTTATAAATAATATTTCTAAGATTTTAATTTACATATTTTCTGGTGTGTGTTTCTTCTGCTGTCTTATGTTTGCATAACATAGTTTTGCTCTCAGAAAACAGCCAAATGAAAATTTATATTATATAAATTATATATCGTAAAACTTAAATTGCGTTTCCCTCTTTCTTAATAGTCTTCTGTCAAAGGGGTATGTTTTGAATTTCCAGTAAGTCTGGCAAAAAAAAGCCCGATATATATGCCAGTTTAGTAATGATTTTGTAATCAATTACAGAAAGAGAAATAGATTGGAATTTTTAGACTACTGGTGCTTCTGCTTACCTGAAGTAAAAGGTTTTGGGGGGTTTTTTGTGTTTATTTTTTTCTTTTTAAGGACATTTTAATTAATTCAGGTTTTGATTTTCTTCTTTGCTCTTATTGCGTGTGTCAGTCATTTTGAAGTATGTTTGTGATTATCTGTTTTATCAGATCTGATAAAGCATCCCACAGACTTTTTTTGTGTGAAGAATGCTATGTGAATGAGAAATTCTGGCAGAAAAGAACAATTCATTGCCTATTTATAAGAGATATTCTTGACAAGTACCTTGGTTCAGCCACAACATACCTCTGGAGAAACACGATTATATTTTCTGAAAATATGCTGTTTAGTGTTTTTAATGTTGTGCCTGATTCCCCCCAGGACAGAGTTGGACCTCCTGGCTGCCAGGGCACTGCTGACTCATATGCAACTTTCTGTCAACCAGGACCCCCAGGTCGCTTTCCATGTTGCTGCTTTCCATCCTGTTGTTCCTTGGTTTATAGACCAGGGTTACACCATCCCAGGTGCAGAATCCACCACTTTTCCTGGTTAAACTTCACATGATTGGTGATCGCCCATCTTCCTAATTTGTTGAGGTCTCTCTGCAGGACCTCTCAGCCCTCAAGGGAGTTGACATTTCTTCTAAATGAAACTGCTTTGATTTGGCTTAATAAATATATTCTTCCACTACCAATTCTAGTAATAAAAAAGGAAGTTTTAAGCCTTCACATCTTTATTTGGAAATATTTAATATTTAGATGTCAATACTATGGGTCAGTTGACTAATAGCAAGAAAGACAATCAGATGCATCAGATTTACAACCTTAAGTAACCATGTTGTGCCAATGCATTTTTGCTTTAAGCATTATTTCTCATTATTAATTTAGACCTGAGAGGTAAAGTTTATGTCAAGTGTTTGCACTTTTTATATAAAACCAAATCAAGCAGTAATACTGTGTTTTCTATTGAATTTGTTTTCACCACCATAAGCACAGGCAGGGAAGATTAGGAAAAAAAAAAAAGGTAAAAACATGCCATTACTCACCTCTTAACATTTAAACAAATGTTACATGGCTCAAGCTACAATACACACATCCTAGAGTGGTAAAATCTCGAGACTGACCCCAGAAACCTATGCTCTTCTACTGCTGACACCCAAGTATTTAACCTTCTTTCCTTACTTCTCTTCAGCATCGTCTTCGAATAATGGTTCTTCCAGGAACATGATTCCAAAAACTCTCTGCACTACTTACTGCACACAAATTAGGATGTGAAAATCAATGGGTCTGTCCTCAAGGAGCTGCATTCTGGCATTATGACCCCACATAGTTTCCAGCTAGCTACTCAGACTACTGGCCTAACTTGTTATCTTAGCACACTCCACATTCACATCCTATTTTTTTCAGGTGCATTTCAGTCCTGCACTCACCCTTAACTGACTTTCAGGTTCTAATCTTCTACCTATTACTTAACTGCTTAACCCTTGATTTTCCACTACTTTTAGGCATAAATTTGCTCCAAGAATTTATTCTCATATAAAGAGATACTGCACAAAGAGAGCTTAACGTTATTTATTGTGTGCCCTTTGAAGCATCATTTTGTCCTAAGCTGTCAGTTTTCTTGAACACCGTTAACTCTCAGGGAAGCATTTTATCTTCTGAGGAGAACAATTTTGTATTCTAAACCAGAAGCCTGTAGCATATATTAATGAATGGAATCAAGCTTGGAATATCCTGTTGTGGTTTGGTTTTTTTTTTTTTTTTTTAGTATTTTTGTGG
>VZRQ01008073.1:1287-26782 GCA_013397975.1 Machaerirhynchus nigripectus | reverse complement strand
GGAAACCCAAAAAAAAAGATTTGGAGATACAATGCTGAATAAATCTGCACTGGACGTTTCCTACACATGAATGAGAAATGTAGAAATAAAACTGTCCAGTCACAGATTCACTAGGTAATATAACCATTCTCAAACCACAAAATAATAGTATGCAAATTATTTTCAGAAAGTTCCAGAAAACAAATCCAGTCAACCAGCACAGAAACTTTATTTGAATCACGTAAAATTTATTCCATTGCTGCAGGCAATTTCTCGTCAGAGGAACTGATTTATATAATAGAAGGAATTTAAGCTTCGGGTCTCTGAAGGGAGACACAGTGGAACACAACAGCAGCGAAGATCAGAGTACCTGGTTTCTGTTTATGGTGGGAAGTGAAAGTGTCATTAGGATTGGTACAAACCAATGTTGGCACAGGTAGTGACAGCCAAAGCAGCATGCAATGGCATCAAAGCTCGGCAAAGGATGTCAGAATCCATTAGGAGACTTCAAACCTTTTTAACCCTCTCCCACACCTACTCTCCATCAAGTTTGAAGCTTGAAATGCATTCTTCTCTGTAATATTAGTATCAGGAGTAAAGGAAAAAGGATTCAGAAGAACACTGATCCATCTGTCAGCCACTGATCACTCCTTATAATGTCAATAAAATGAAGCAACAAAATTTGAAAAACATGGGAATTTGCCCACAAAATGGCCTAAAGCTCGTAAAGCATCTCTCCACAAAGGTTACATTAAATGTTTTCTTGTTTACATTTACTATATGCCTTAGAGTGTTCTGCTGAGTTTATACTTTCAAAGACTCTAGACCAAAATGCACAAAATATTTTGAAGAGAGAATAGGTAACTGTTACTTGTATAAAAGGTAGTTCAAGACTTTCATCTTCCTTCCTCACAGCATGCAGTAAAAACTGGCATCAAAATACAACTACTCCTAAAATAAATTGAGAGCAAATATATACACATTACTGCAATCTCATTAAAAGTTCTTTAAAGTATCTGTCTACAGAGAGTAGCTGCCTTTTTCCTGAAGGCAAAATAGTTTCTGCATTTTTCTGACTTTGTCTCTGTCTTTCAACTTCATTTGTAAATTCATTCATCTGCAATATGATAGGAAAAAGAAAATTATCTTAATCAGGGTTAGAAAAAAAGAAAAGATAAAGAAGACAGCTAAAACAGATGAAAAAGTAATATTATAATTAGTTTTTCAAATAATTAGTGAGCAATTTCTCCTTCAATAATTAAAATAAATCATTACTGTTTAATTATTGATACACCAAATAAAAAACCATTATACTACTGAACAGGTCTCTGCATCTGCAATGAAGAGCAACAGTGTGTAACCTCATAGTGGAAAAAGAAAGGCTCCTGAACCTGTTGCACCACACTGAAGGGCCATCCACTTGCTATTTGGAAGCCTATCTTTCATCCATTTGGCATCTCCTGATCTCTCATCTCCAAATCCTAAGGCTGCTGTACAATGATGTTGCCCTGGTGTCCTGAGTACTCTTACCTTCATGGCCCAGCATTGGCAGAGTGTGAATTGTTATCATGCTGGATTTCTTACAGAAAATAATGGATGCCCAGAGAAGCAGACTTGTCTGAAGTGCCCATTGCTATTCATGGCAGGCCACTGGGCAGAATGTTTCTATAGCTTTCTCTTCCCTTTATCTATATTTTTGTTTGCATGTTTGTTTAGGGGTTTTTTGCTCAGTCTTGGGTACCTGAAATTGGTGAATTCCATTAGCTGTAGGCTGCACAAGGGAGTTTCTGCACCTCTAAGCCTCTCCCACTCCATGAAAGCCACTCCATGGCATAAGTAACTGAGTTGTTTTGAGTTGGGTTGGGACTTTTTTGGGGTTTTTTTGTGCAAAGATAAATAGAGAATAGAATCGAATAGAAAAATTGATAAGAAAAGGTGACATGAAAAGCATCTCTACAAATTATTTTCAGTTTAAAAGTGTTTTAACCCTGACTGCAGTCAGGAGTGAGAGGATGAGTAAAGAAATAAGGTTTTATTTGAAGATTAGTTTAGAAAAGAAGCATAAGAATTTATTTTTTCCTACAGTTCTGGTCTGAGTTGAAAATAGGCCTTTACATTTCATGTTAAAAAAAAAAGTGGATGTAGATTTAGTTTGAGTTTCTAGAAGAATTTTAACATTAAAAAAACCGAAACAAACACCATCAAAAACACTCAGTCCACATTTTAATCTTTCACAGAATATTTGAGTCACTGTTTTAATCAACAACTATATTAAAAATATATACTGTTTGTAAGAACACCTGTGGGGAATAAAGCTGCAGCTAAAAGGAGAAAACATTTAATAATAGAAATAATTATTTCTTGAAAAAATGAAGAAGCCAATATGATGAACAGGTAAAAAGTCCTCAGAGTAACACTATGATAGAGTAATCTCATATCACAATGTAACAAGGATACTTTCTGATTATAATAAAAATGAATTTGAAAAATGCAATACAGAAATATTAACTAATTAAGAATGTGGTCTACAGGCATGTATTTTACAAATGAAGTAAAAAATTGGAGATGTTTTGAGATCTGAATCATAAAAGAAAAGCTGACTGGGAAATTATAGGACTAATCCAAGAACCTGTCAATGTTCCTTAATATTTAATTATAAGAAAAAAATATTTCAGCCTTACCTGATAGTCAGTTTTGTATCTGGAGTAAAAAAAAAAACAAACAATAATTTGTAAAATAAACAAAAACAATAACTTGCAAAATAAAGATTATTTTCCCAGTAAGGTAAATTAAGCAAGGTACAAACCCAACAGTCCTTAAATAAAAATGCTAAATACAAGAATTCCTATGGCTATTCTCTGGAGCACATTCTAAACTTTTTCGTTATTTCATTCTGTAATTAGAGCAGCTCTACCAATGATCTCTTCAGAACTACCAACCTTCATAATATCTGGAGGTGTCATCAACTGTGTAAAATAACTCTTCTAAGTGCTCCAGGACATAGTTTTGCTAATCCAGTATTTGGCATTTTATTCTGAGTCAATAGTCAAATATTTGTTAATGTGGTACTCCACGTTTTAACATAGTAATTATTTTAAGTGTCAAGTAAAAACAAGCTGCAGAGAAGTAACAGCCATTAAATTTCCAATAACACATTTTGCTATGATTTAGTCCTTTTGACTTAATAATATAAATTAAATTGCTTTGGTTGTTTGTCTTGATTTGGGGTTTTTTTATGCAATAGTTTTGTACAGCTTCCAGAAGAAAAATTTACTTTCAGTTCTAAATTTTTGGGACTGACTGTTTTGAAAAGTATGGTAACAACATCTTTAAGCAAGTAATCATTTGCTTTCTATTTGCCGGGGTGTATTCCTTTGGCTTGCTAACAAACAACTCTTACTACAGTACTTGAAAGATAAACTATACAGAATTATGAAATCACACCTGGAAATCTGTTCCAAAATTCTGAAGTCAAATATACATTTATGGCAACCATTATCAAGGCCAGGTTGGATGGGGCTTTGAGCGACCTTGTCTAGGGAAAGGTGTCCCTGCCCATGACAGAGGGGTTGGAACTAAGTGATTTTAAAGCTCCTTTAAACCAAAACCTTGTTATAATTCTGTGATTCTATGACATATAATGACAATCCCTTCCCTGCTCAAATAGGCAAATAAAGTCTCAGTTCATAAGCATTTGTGTTCATGCCCCAAAATAACGTGACCAGATGCACAGAAAACTATTCTGTTTCAAGCCCACTTGTCATGACCAATATGACTTTAGTACAACACAACATACACAAGTCACATATTTGCATGCTTATTGCATGAAGCTATGCATAAGCAATAAAAAGTGTTTCAGGGAGGTATATAAAGTTTTCTAGAGACGAAAAGTCAGATTAAGTTAGTTTACTTTCAGATACTGTAACTGGAAGAAGGTATCACATAGTGTTAACTCATTTTGAGACCAGCCAAAAGCATGACTATGTCTATCTGTAAAATTAAGATGTAAAAGAGATCAGAAGATCTTTCACCAATGAAGTTTATTATCCATGTTTGGAATTACCTATACTGAAATCATGTTTCCCCAGTTGCATTTCCATCCTGACTCCCAGGTCAATTCACTCAGAATATGCTTGTCATACATGACAAACAGGCACTTGTATTTTACTGATTTCAACGATGTTTATAAATGGATAACCCACTAAAACAGCTACTGAACAATTTTTGAAGACACTATAAATCAAGGTGAAGGAATGGTGAAAAAAATTGTGAGAAATTTAGTCAGATCAAATGGACACCAATTTTTTCCCTATTCTTCCATTTACTTCCCAGCTATCATATCGGCTTTTGGTATACTCCTTCTGAAGTTGCTATTTCAGCAACTTCTATTTATTTATTCAGACATCATTCTTAGACTGTGGTTCTTGCAATGTCAAAAAATAAAATATTTCTATATGTTTTTCTCCACAGAGTTTAAAAGCAAACTGATTTTGAATAGTAAGGTATTAAAAAGTCCAACTAAACCTCATTGGCGTTCCATTTCTGCAATCACAAGGGTATTTCTTGAAAACAGCTCTCTCCATCTTTACGGTAAACCTGAAATCAGACTGCAGCATTATTGTTTACATTTGGCATAGAGCAATTTGAAAGACTCATCTTTTTAAATGTCACATGATGATAGGAAAGACCAGCAGAAGACTGATAGCCTTAGGAACCAGTTTCAAAACTAAATCCATCCCTGTATTCCTTCCTTTCTTTGTTTAAGTGTTAGCAGCACAGTTGCATTTTTGGCAAATTTGCATATCTCTAATTGTTCTTTGTTTCCAAGAAAAAAACAAATAAAAACAAGTTATAGATTTTGTCCCCATTCAGCGTGAGCAATAAAGCTTAAAGATCTGTGAGATTTGACTGCCTTCAATTCTTGTTTCTTATATTTTATAAAGGGAAAATTAGAGAATATGAAGGAAGAGCAAAGGTACTATTTTCAAGTAAACAAAGCCAGAAATAAGTGCATGTAAATGGTTGTGGTTCTACATGGTTGATTTAAGGACACATATGAAAAGGAAAACAATTCAGTCTAATTTTTTTTATCCACTATCAAATGGAGTACAGCTGTGGAAGCCCCATGCACAATAACATCAATGCAGATTAAAACCCAAAAACTGTAAGTAGTAACTGTTTTCAGAATAAATTCCAGACTGGAATAGTTTTAAAGAAGAATTTGAAACAGAAAATGAAGATTAGAACAGCACTATCCTGTAATTCTGGACTTTATATCCTGGGTAATCACTTAACATTTAATAAAACATCAGCAGTCCTACATGCTGTGCAGCCCAATTTTATGTCTGTCAAATTCCTGCATGTAGTCATGAACGCTTTAAGATTAGTGAGCTATGAAAATGCAAATTTTGGAAACAATATATTCTGGAGGGCAGAAGGAGAACTGGCAAAGCATGTTTTGGAAATGAGTTCATTATTAGAAGCCCAAGACCTCTTACCACCAGTGTTCTGGGAAAAAAAAACCCAAACCAAACCAAAACTGGAGCTAAAATAGAAGAAAAAATAAAAGATGTAAAAATTGAGGTACAAAAATTGTGTAAAGGATTAGACCAAGTTCCTCCTGAACTCAAGAGTAAAAGACTAAATGGAACTTGGATTTAAGGGATAGATTGAAAGCATACTTCCAGCATCTCTCATCATGCAAAAATTAATTTTATTATTTTTTTAAATTTTATTTGCACATAATAGCCAATGGAAGCAGCAGAACTTGAGGTGATACGCATTTTTATGCATTGTGTTTCTTACACCTGTCAATTTTCTTTTGTTCATATTTACAAGTAGAATAAATTAAAACCACAAAACAAAACATACCCCACCAAAACCCTCAGGTATTTCCTGCACAGGCTGAGAGAAATATTCTATGATGCTTGCTCAGTTTAGAATTCAAGATGTTTTGAGGTAGTGAAGTTTGGTTACTAGGGCAGGAATGGCAATGGTGACTGGGGTCAGATGGATGCCCAGCAATCACCAGGTAAATCCATAGGGGACCTGAAGCCAAGCTGGGAATTCAAATCATCATGGCAGTGCTGAGATCTGCAAGAAATAAGGCCCAAACACAGCACACCTCTGATGTAACTCAGGAAGGGACTGAGCCTAAATGCCACGTGTAGATCAATACGCAGAATTTGCACACACAGGGGCCCAGGTGAAGCATTTGACAGCTCCCTGGCAGTATATGACTTTCTACTCTCTTCTCTTTCTGGAATTTTTTCTGTATTTATAGATGTCTGGTCCAAGGTCACACAACTACACTATGTCATAGCTGGCTTTCAACACAAGCTGCTCAACCTTGGGGAAAAGGTTGCAAGGAATTATGGAAAAACACAGTTATAGGCTGATCAGGTCAGCTAAACCCTCTTGATACACTCAGGACTCTAACAGAAAAAAATCTTTACTATCCAAAACCAAGAGGTTTGTATATTTTTTCTCATTATTGCTTCAAGCAGATCCTATAGGCAAATATGAGAGAAAAATCTACTGATGTTTTTATTTAATGAGTTACTTCAGAAAATTTTAGCCTCAAAAAACTATTTCAAATTTGATTCTAGGATTCCTCTCTTACCTAGTTTCTCTACAGTTACCATTATTTTGGTAACAGAACATTCAGCACCAGTATATTTCTCCAGGAAGAGGATTTTTTCATATCTTTCACCTGATTCTCAGGTTACCGCATAATTCCCATCTTGATCTCTATGTCTCTTCATCTCTGTGGTGCCTGCATCATTTTCAAGGCTCAGAGGTACACTCTCTTCTGTCTTGAGTCTGTCATTCACTGCACAACCAATACACAATGTGCTTACTTAGAAAATTTAACTCCTGGATTATTGAGGCAATCTCAGTGTTCAGCAGAAGTCTTGTGAAGAAGTCCTATTTAGCTTTAGGATTTCCACAGAAAATTGTATGCAAGTCTTGTCTAAAATCAGGATTAGTCACGTATTTTTTTTCTAAACTAAAATACTGTCAGTGCAAAAATTTGCTTAGTGTCAGTGATCAAAATTGTTCAATACACAGGAAACATGCACAAGTTTGTACTTTAATGTGACCGATCAATCTCACTGAACAGAATATCTTGAACAATAAACTATGCAAATTGCATAACAGTAAATAACAGATTCAAAGACTGTTTGCATATTTATAATTTGTGTTTGAAAACAAACGATAGATTTTTGAAAGGTTTCCACTGCAATTACAAGCAGTTGAGCTCTCCATGTATCTGAAAGCTAAGGATGAAAGTCATGACCTGTGTGGAGTTTCCAGAGATCAAAGATGGCTGTAAGACTCATGCCCCTGAAGAAATCAAACCAGGCTGGACTAACAGTCAGGCTTCTTGCTGTATTGCATAGCCCTAGAGAGTTACATAATTTTACTCCGTAACTATTAGCAATAATTCAATGAAAAATATTTTCAATAAAGCTGTTAATGTGGTCCGCTCCAGAGCTTCTCAAAGTCCTTAACCAATAATCCTGTAACTGTAAATAAAAGGAGCTGTAACCCTTCTCCAGAATTCCTTTTGAGAGAAAAGATAAGATTCAAAACATTGTAGAATACATATACCATTAATTATAGAAGGACAAGGGTTAATTTGAATGGAAGCATGGAAATGGTGAATTTATATTCACCTCTAGGTAAACGACTCTGTTTCTGTTATGAAAACACCCAGAAAAAAAAATTGTCCAAAGAAAGTAATGTTTTCATGCCCGGCTTTAATAAAGCATTTGAAGCCATGGTACAGGTATTTAAAAGATGAAAACACATACCATGAAGAAGGCAGGGTACCCCTTCCTTCAGTGTTTAGGTCTCAGTGAAACACATAGGTCATTCATCAACCACTACATGCCTATCCCATTCCTAGAAGGACTCTCTTGTTGCTGTAAATAGATGCAGCAAATACATCTACATGCTTTTTTTCTTTTTTACCAACTCATCTCTTTCATTTAACAGTGACTGAAATGTTCTGGGGGCAATAAATCTGATTTCTCAGTATTCTCTCTGAAAGGACAAATTCTGTGAAATGGCCATTTATAGTACTCTGTAGTCCATTCAAAGAGTTCTTCAAGCAGTGTACTTTCTAAAGGGTATACATATAGACAAATATTTACCCTACATCTATAATATCCCCTGTCTTGAATAGCATGATTCTCACACACACTGCATACTGCATGCAAGGAGCTGGGGGAAAGAAAAAAAAGAAAGAAAAACAATCTGTTTTTCTGTTTAAAGAACAGGCACAAAAAATGTGTGAATAAAATGTAACTGAATAAATGAAGTCTGAGTGATTAAAATGCCTACTGACCATGGGTAATTAATATATTTTCAATGTACCAGTAACACCAAATAAATGAACCATATGCTAAAAGAAGCCATCTGTGTTAGTAAATACTCCAATATAAGATGTTAAGTATAATTAGAAAATTTATCCTGTCCTTTTTATTAGCAAAGGAAACTCGGGGAATTAAATGATGGTATTTGGAAATTTAAAAGTCAAATATTGGAAATACAGCTGGTAGACTTTAAGGGAGGCATGGAAAAAAACTCCTTTGCTGTCTACAGCTGTTGAAAAATCAGAAGATTTGTTATGCAGAGGGGTTTAATCTGCTGGGGCTTACATCTCCTAAATTTTACTTTGAGATTCAGATGTGAACAGAAATCTCAGAATAAAATTAATTCAAGTCCAGTGAGCTTGAATGCATGAATTTTTGCATAGGTAAAACTATTTAAAACTTAGAAGTCACAAAGCATTTATGCTCTGTGTAAGAGTTATGTGAAAGTATACAAAGACTGACTTTGGCATTGTGTTGGATCTCAATGTACCCCCAAGGCAAGAAAGACTGATCCACACTGGGACAAATTCAGGAGAAGGCTGCTGGGATGCTTGGGACAATAGCACTTGCTGTGTTAGGAAAGCCTGAGGGAACAGGACTTGGTTAGCCTGGAGAAGAGGCAAATTTTGGGGGAACCTAACAGTAGGAAGGCCTCTCATCAAAGAGACAGAGGCAGGTCCTTCACAGCAGTGCGTAGTTGGAGGATGAGAGATAATGGGACTAAGCAGGCACACGACAGCCTTGGATCTGAAAGCTTTTTCCACCCAAGGAGTGCCCACTGGTGGAAGATGATGCCTTGAGAAGTTATGCTGTCTTTGTCCTTGGAGGTTTTCATCACCTGACTGGACAAAGCCCTGAACAGCCTGGTCTGACCTCACAACTGCTCCTGCCTAGAGAAGAGTTAGAAAAGTTCTGAGGTTTCTTACCAACTAAATTATTCTACAGTTCTATTACTTCAAAGCACTACAGTTGCTCCACAAATTTCTGTGAAAACTGAAAGATTTTAAATGTCTTTTGTCAGTGCCTGACTCAGGTGGAGAACGATGTAATCTTTAGCAGATAAACCAGCAGCCTGGACAGAAGCAGACTGTACATCTTAGCATGCTTCTATTTCAACTTTTCAGGTCACTACATTAGGAGAAATCAAATTGAAAAAAAGGAATCATGCCTGTTTATTTTCAAAAGCCTTATAGAAACCTGGGAGATCTAGCTTGTATATGTTTACATTTAAACAACATGTCAGTAAGGCCCTTCCCTAGAAAACGTTAATATTCCAAGGAAAACTGATGGACTTACAGAGGCCTCAAATATAAATACACCGCTATATATTTAATGCAGGTATATGGCCAGGTAGAGAACAGATAGTATCACTGATGGATTTATACTGTTGAATGTGTGCCTGTTGTCATCAAACCTCTTAGTAGTATAAGATATTTTCTTCATGCTGATAGCATCACTTCTCAATATAACCCTGATAATTCAATCAGTTCAAGAACACTAATCCAAAAGAAACTCAGCATTGGCAGTCGTGACACTCATGGAATGATTTCTCTGCCAGAACCTGGCTTTAATTTTGCGCTCAGAAGAGACTCTTCCCAAAAATGAAATTGCTGTCAAGTTTCTAGGAGCTGAGTACATTATGATATTTTCTGAAAGTTTCTTAAAAAAACCCCAAACCTACAAAAAATGAAGTTATTCAGTAAATGAAATGACAAAAAGCAAATGTAAAAAATCCCCCCAGTAGGTTTTTGTAGTATAGGCAACAGAATACTGCAGTAACCATGGACACTGATGTAATTTCTTGTGCTCAAAATCATTTCATGCACAAAAGTGGAACACACTTGATCAGGGAAGGTAAAACCTTATTATTGATTAAAATTTAACTAGTTGAATTGTTCAAATTATTAGTTCATTACTACAAAAGTTAGAACTCTTCTATAGAAGAATACCTTCATGCTATCTACCACTTTCCTGGTGTTATGCTCAAATTTCCAGTTTTCCTCCAAGTCATAAGGCTGTTGATTTCTGTCAGAGGGATAAAGTCAGTCATTAGAATCCTGTAGTCTTTGACAGGTGGTGCTCATGATAGGAACTTCTGCCTCTACATCGGAGAGGGATGTTAATTTCTCTCTCCTCAGTTTTGAGACTCTAGGGGTTTATTTTAATGTTATTTGAAAGCAGTACACACCATTTCATAGTTTCCAAATATATTAATTTTTACCCTCTCGTTTCTAAAACTGGTTTTACCCAAGCAACACCAAGTTGTACTTCTTTAACCTGAGACCTCTGATACTTTCCCTGTATTTCCATTCTTCCATGCCACATTTTATTCTGGAGTCATAGGCAGCTCAGCAGACAGAAAATATCTACTTGTTTTTTCATAAACTAAAATTAAACTGACACAAATTTAGAAAATACTCACCTGACTGCTAGAAATTTGTAATTACAGCTAAATAAGCTCAAACCAGCTCATGACAGGTCACATCCAGACAATACTACCCCTGTACTGTCAAGTGAGTACAAACACTGTGTCCTTCTACTATGGACTATCTGCCCACTAATTCTAAGCACATGGTCAATCCCCCTGTGCCAGGAGGAACCCATAAGATGAGTAGATGCTGTTTTCCGAACAAGAAAATAAATACATGATTTTCGATAGTATTTGTGACCATAAGCAAGATTAAATATGCCTCTCCTTTTCAACCAAAAAGCAGATACCTAAAATCAGATATTTTGAAATATTAGTCATCTAAAGTTGAGCACACATTATTGACAGCAGATGCTTTCTACTGGGTTCAAGTGTGATTAAATGATTTTCTCTATAGAAGCTGATATGGGGGTGTGCTTTGGATGTGTGACTAAAACAGGGTTCATGCACCAGTGTTACAACTTCTTGCTGAGCAGCGCTCACACAGCATGAAAGTCTTCTTTTTCCTCACTCTGCCCACAGTGGGTGGGGCTGGTGACACACAAGGAGCTAGGAGGGAACACAGAAGGACAGAAGACCCCAACTAACCAAAGAGATATTCCATACCACCTGACATCATGCTGAGCATGGGTGTGTGATCCAAGGTAGCTGTTGCTGGGAGACTGGCTGGGCATCAGTCTGCTGGGTGGAAGTGGTGAGGTTTTGTTTAATCTTTGAATCACTTGATGTTTTTTCTATTTTTCCCTTCTCAACAAGAAGTTATTCTCACTTCTGTCCTAATTCTGCCTCCCATTCTACAGAGGGTGGTGGACTGAGCAACTGGGTGGTAATTTAACTTCCACAGAGAGACAACCCAGTGTTGAATGTTTTGTTTTTTTAATACAGTTTTGTGTGTGAGAGTCAATGTGTGTTTCTGTGTGAATTTACATAATTACATAACTATAAATCACAAAACGTTAATGCCACTAAATTGCAGGACTTGACATTATTATGTTATCCAATTTAATAAGTGACTCAATTTAATAGGTCTCCATAATGTATTGTCTGAAGAGAAAAAAATGGTGATTTAACTTCCTCAACCATGTTCATTGGTTTATTTACTAAAAAATTCCATTTTATTTACATGAAGTAGACTTGACTTAATCAAACTGAAAACTAATCTTGTGAGTAATTCCATTGCAGTGTCTGTTAGTTGGAACTAGATTTACACAGTATCATACTAATTTCCTCTGCAGTGTGTAATAGACATACACCAGTATAATCTAGCTCAACCAAAATACTACAAATGTATTCATCTCCTAAGACACTCCTCAAGGGGAGTTTTCCATTTTGCCATTGTTAAGATCCAGTTATTACAATTATTAGAAAGATACTTCTGCCCAAACTAAGGTGCAAACAAGACCATATGCCAAAGTCAATAGTATGGAGTTTTATTTAACAGTAAATGTGAGGTAGAGAGAGCTAGAAAGAAATAGGAAATAGAAGGAAAAAGAGTAGAAAGATATACAGTTACCACCCATTGGATCCCAGGACAAGACTTGGCTTTTGCAATTTCACTGTCTGTCAATCCAAATGATTACTGTCTTGATCTATTAAAGGTAGAAGAGGGCCACAAAAACCCCTCAGTTCCATGCCTTATATGCTCTCAGTTTCAGGTGGGGGATGGCCAGGTAACTCCCCTGGGGTGAGGAGTTTCACACTGAATGATGTAATGATGTGGATGCCACAGCTGCCTCTCATTTCAGTACAGCTGAGTCAACTCTGGCCCATCAGAAGGGGTGAATGCCTTCAGACCACCTGTGAATGTCCTAGTACTTCCCTGGAGGGGAGTTTTCACAGCTGAGCCATCATGTAAGGGAGGACATTGGCAGGATAAAAAAAAAATCCCAGAATTTGCCTCTCATCAGCCTCTTTCCTCATCTTATTCAACACCCAACTTTTGACTTCCTGTGATGGTTGTACTCACCCTCTGCACCTGGGCACTTAAGTAGATTGTTTGTGTCATTAATCAGTCTAGTCTCTCACAGCCATCTAATATTACTTTTCGTGACACACAAAATAAAATTGTGTGGCATGTATAACACTACTATTCTAAAGAAAAGGAAATCAGCAAAGAGTTCAAAAGTTTTCCCTTCAGGAAAGCAAAACAGTCAAACTGATCTCACTCTTTCCATATAATGGGGCACACTGATAAGCTTAAGCAACTCCATTCTGAACACAAATTACACGTCCACTTTATAAAGTTATCCAATGCTAGAAATAGCATACAAAGAATATTTAAGAAGCCTGTGATATACTTGCATTAGGATTCAAAATAAGCAATATCATCAGAGTTTGCTGGGAAATTATTCTTGATAATGTTTAGATTAGACAAAGGAAATGTTTTTTATTGATTTATTTGCTACTTTATGTGTTTCAGAGAGATACTAGAAGTTAGGATGTACGGGTCAGTCTGTAAGTCTCAGGAATAAAGTTTTGCAAAATAATAGGAAAATGATAAGATTTCTTCTGAGATTGATGTAAAGAGTGTAAAAATTTAGATATAATTAATTTTAGAAATGTGGCTAATTTATTTATTTCTAAACCAAATTTTTATTACAAAATTTTTACAACTCTTGAGGTCCAGTGAAAATAGGACGTGTCCCATAGATGCAAAAAGAAAAAACATCACATCATTAGAGATTCTTTTCTGCATTTGTGACCATTTCCTTTTGGCAGCTGTTACCACTTTTCTGTTCTGTGACACTGAAAAGTATCATTACCTTCAATTTAATGTAATATTTTCTCTCAGTCTTGTAGTGTAGATTGCTTTGGTAAAACTTGCCGTAGACCTTGTTATGTTTCTGTGTTGTGATTTTTTTAATTTTATTTTTCTTTTTTATAAGATAAAAGGAGAGACTTTTTAACTAGGTCTGTAGTGACAGCACAGTAGTCAACAGTTTTATACCAAGAGAGGGTAGGTTTAGATTAGATATTAGGAAGAAATTCTTCCTTATGATGGTGGTGAGGCCCTCAAAAATGTTGCCCTAAGAAGCTGTGGATGCCCCACTGGAACTGTTTAAGGCCAGGTTGGATGGATCTTTGAGTACATGATCTACTTGAAGATGTTGTTGCTCATCGCTGGGGAAGATGGACTAAACAGTGTCTAAATAGTATGGGAATTGAGTTAGAATAACTCCTTGTTTCACTGAAATAGTCCAAGTTATATAAAAATAAGGAGACATAATTTATTCTTATAGCTACAACTTAAAACCACGATAATATGCAAGTTCCAGCCATCTTGTTTACTATTACTACTGCATCTCTCAGGAAGTGCTGTCAGATCTGTCAACAACGTTCACTCAGTAGAGCAAGAATGTATAAATATACACATATGTTCCTGAAGGCTTCAACTCTCCATTGGCTGATTGTAACAACTATTTTAAAAAGAAGTGTGATTTCCCAAGACTGATAAGGATTTCTGGTTTGGAAGTGACTCCCAACAGTCTAAGAAGGGGAAAATGAAAGTATGAAGGTTTGTTATGATTACATACACAGTGAGATATATGAGAGAGACAAGTGCACCAAAGTTTCACTGATAGAAAACCACTTTGGGCAATCATCTCTTTCATCCAAGGAAAACAGACTGTAGCCCACAGAGAAACCTGAAAAAAAAACCCGTTAGCTACAGTCATAGATGGTTGCACAGGTAGCCATCAAAATAAAACCACTGTATCTTGTCACTGCAAGGGTAAAAGTGTGGATGAAAACCAAAAAAAATTCCTATCCTGAGAAACACCAGAAAAGTACATCAGGCAAGGTGAGCATGGGTCTAGCATATGAATCATTCTTCCCAAAACTTGCAATGCAGAGGAACAGAAGAAACTAAAAAGCAGCAAATAAATTACCAGGTTTTCAGTTTGCTTCTGTGACGCTACTACTTTGTGCAATGGATGTGCAGTAGACTTTTAGTAACCTGTCTAGAATTCTATAAAGAAACATGGGAGGACATAAAAAGGGGAGAAGTATTGGTGGTGGGGATAAAGCAATCATAGATTAGGTAGAGCTATAATCCACTTGAGATATACTTTGCAAGCCTTATTCACACTGAACATTTGCACTCATTAGGGTTGGCCAAATGGGGCTGAGAAGAATGTTAACACTGTGCTTCATCCAATCCCATTAGTTTATAGACACAGCTGGATGCTGATGTTTCACTGTTTCTATGTATTTGCAACATATACATAGTGAACAAAATAAATGTTTTATCAAGGACTTTTGATAATTTCTTATAATTTTGATAATCGTTCATTTATGGAGATCATGTTCTATGATAGCACAATTCCTTAAATTAATGCTTGCCAAGGAAATTAAAAAAAAGCAATCAAACAGGGGAGCGTTCACTAAGAGATCAGAAGATAAGTTTAGGAAGCAAGGAAGGTAGTATAGATAGCAAGTGTAATATTCACGAGTGCAAGCAACTCAATGATAATTCTAAAATAACTTCTACTTTTTTAACCCTACTTTTTTAAAAGTTCTTTTGGAAAAGAAGAAAATATTCTGAGAATTAGGAATTAATGAACACCAGGTAAATATTGCTGTTGATAAAAGTAGATAAGAAAGTATTGTAAAAAATTTTCACATATATGGGTCAACAGGTCAGTATGGTATGAATGCCATTATGTTAAGGGAGTTAGGTAATGAGTTGCTGAACCACTTGGAAATATACAGCAGGCTTGATGAACCTATTAGAAAGTATAAAAGGATTTTAGTAAACAAAGAGCAATACAAGTGAAATCTTTAATTAGACTTTCATTCTGTATCCCGGAAGAAACAGAGGTTTCTGCCTATAAAATTTAAACCTCAATTAGACAGAAATTTAAATTTAGAGTCAGAAGCAAAACTATGTTGGTGTTAATGAGATGGTGGAAAAAGCTTGTTTTGATTTCAATAAGCTTGCTATCAGGCCCACCTTGCAAACATATTGTTATATTTCAGAAAAGATGGAGAGGGAGAGATATTGCTGAGACCAGAGTGGTTCTTGTTCAGTTGTTCTCTGACTCTCAAAACAAAAGGGAAAACTCTCTAGTTTTCCTCTGACAGGTGCAGAACAAGCAGATAAAAAATATGTCATATGTTCGTCCCCACGTCAGGGGACAGGGGTGAAAATAAACAATCTTGAAGGTCCCTTCCAAGCCACACCATTCCATGACTCTATGTTTACTGAGATTAATAGTCAAACCCTCAGTTGTGACAAGAAAAGTATAAGCATTTTCAAGCTCATTCATAAAGAAGATATTATATAGGAGCTGGAGTTACCAATTTCTTCTATATTAAACTACTATTGATTGTCTTTTTCTGAGTAAATTTAACTGAAATGACTTGAAAATGGTTGGGTTTCTACAGGCCTCAGGTTAATTATAAATTCCAAGACTTAGATTTGCCATTCCAGAAAAGCAAACCTGGCAAAAGTTAGGAGAAATATGATATAATGAGCTATATGCTCATCACCTATCTGAGAGACACATAAAATTCCTCAAACTGATGCTGAGGTGTTTCTGACTCTTGTACTATGTCTCTGACAATGAAAGCTCTTCTGCTGAAGTTCACTTTAATCTCTTCACAGAAAAAAGAATAACTTTTATTAACAAAAACACCAGAACAAAAATTTTGTTTAGGACCAGTTGACTGTTTCTTGTTTATTAGGAGAAATTAGACTGGTTAGTGGGGAAGAAACTTTGGAATAGGCAAAAATTTCTAGGTAATTGCACTTGAAATAGCAGAAAAATAAGGAAAAAAAGGTGAAGCAGTGCTAGATAGAAAAAACAGAAATATAAAACTAGAATATTTAACTATTTAACTAGCTATTTAACAGGAAATCTTGGGATAACAAAATCATAGTTTGGGGATCATTGCATGAAACATGGCAGTACAGAAAAAGAGAATATTGTAGAAAAAAAGAAAAATAATAGAAAACTCGTATAAAATATGCTTTGCATACTCTAAATTGTTGTTTCAGCTGTGGAACAGGGGTGATTTGAGCAGAGTTTTTTTACATTTATTAAGAAATTCATGATTATTTAATAAGTCCATTTTAAAAGGCACATTAGAATTCTTTTCTTCTGCCTTCGTTACACGAAAACAGTGAAAAATCTGCCGCTGCATTTTCACAAGCCTTTGTCTGTATCCTCAGGTATTAATTCCACTTCAGAAGAGTACATAAAGAAATTTCCCTCAGTCTCTCAAATGTCAACCTTATTTCATCCTCTAGGCCTCTCAATACACAAACTAATTGAAAACCGTGCTCCAGTTCTTCATCTGAAAAATGGGTATAATGCTTTCCCACTTGAATTATTTGGTTTTGGTGTTTTTCTAATTCTTCCCCCCCACCCCCATCTTCAGCTTTGAAGGGGAAAGGATTATCTCTTATCATTACAGATATGAGAACTAAAGAGTTTTAAAGAGTTTTATCTTTTCTAACAAGTGGTTACAGTAGGAAAAATTCTTCACTCTGGATAGAAAAAGAGACTTTCACCCAGACATATTTAACCTTCTAAAGTAATGAAAAAAATGAAAAATTGAATCAAAATGAAAACTGCAAACCCATTTTGTTGGGAATATATAAATGAGACACCAATTTTCCATGGTGTAATAGGTTGGAACATAGTTGATAGACAGTCCTTTAAGCCAATTGCGCTTTTGCAATTTTGCATATTTAATGCAGCACAGGCGCAGGACATACAGCTTCTGGTTTGCGGTTTTTCCTGGGAGGGGTGGCTGGGCTGAGCCAGGCTGGGTCCCCTGCCCCCTCCCCCTTCTCTCAGCACCACAGCATGGACCTCGGGTCGCTGGGGTGGGGTGTGGGGGAACTATGCCAGAGCCACAGGCAGCTAAAACCAGCCATGGACTGCCACACAGCTGGCGCGGCTTCTTGGGACCGGCGGGTCCCTCTCCTCTTCACGCGGAGCCGCTGTAGCCTCTTTTCTGCAGCCAGCACACTTATCGCCAAACTGAAAAGGTCACCATACGCAGCCAACAAAGTCACCTCTTCTTCTGAGTCAACGAGAGAGAAAAGTAAAGCGAGTCACATGAGGAGAAGAACGTGGTGGCTCCAAGGTCAGGACAGAAAGAGAAAGTGGGTCACGTGGCACGGAGCTAAAGATGGCGGTGGGAAACAGAGGGCAGCGCCGCGATTTTCCGCGCGTAGCTTAAAAATGCTTTCTGCAGGCCATGATAAAAACCGTAATATCACAAACTGTATGTCTCTTTTGAATCCATTTTTTTGGAGTACATAGGGAGATGAAGAATTCATGTTGCAACTTGAGAAGATGTGAGAAGTGCCTATGCCAGGCTATATAGAAGCAATGAAAGGCTTTTAGAGGATTTCTGAAGAAGAAAGCCTTTGTTTTCAGGCCAGAATAACTCATCCTTAAAAAGACTAAAACCCTATGTCCCTTAACTGTGAGATTTTTATGGAAGAGATGTTTTTCACTGCAGATTTTCGGTTGGGTCTGTTACTAGTGGCAGTTTGGGAAACACATTAAGCACAAAAAAACCTCTTTTTTCCTTAAATATTGGAGAGACTTTTAAGAACTGTAATACTGACCGAAATCCCATGTTCTGTTATCCTTTGTGCAAGTTGGGTAAAGGAGGGAGGAGTGCTGGAAGAGATGGGAGTGTGCTTTTGCTTTAATTTCTTCTTATTTTTTTTCTTTTAATTCTGTTAGCAATAGACTTCTTTATATTCTTTAAATTTTTGTGCCTGCTTTGCTTCCTCCTAATTCTTATCTCACAGAAAGAAAATAAGTAAGCAGTAGATTGCGAGCTAAACCACTACACTTAATTGGTGTTTCCGCCTGGTTACAAACTGGACCCACTGCACGTCTGTTTTAAATGAAACATTTTTTAAGTAAATGCGTTCAGACACTATAATATATAGTATTCAACCACTAATTACTTCTGCTGTTTAAGTATCTATGATGAAAGTTATCTAGAAAATGTAAGTCCCTATAGCTCTTACTTGTGTACGTATGTCCTAGGTTACAATACAGATGTATTTAAGTATTCTATTACTACCAGCTGTGGGCCATTAGCTGTTATCTCCTGCTATGACCCACCCCTGATAACAGATAATGGGCCATCAAGAAACCACTGCATGACTCATGGACTTATCTCATCCTATTGTGAGATGCTCCGCCCAGGAGGGAGGAGCCAAGCATTCCCACCTGGATATAACCTGGCCTTGGAACTGCCTAAGGTAGCCCTGTCTGCTGAGTTCCCAGAGGACAAGAGCTACTACTGGCCCTTCAGCTGGAGACCAGACCTTCCATAGGATCACTGCTTCAACTGAACTACTTCATTTGGACTGCAACCACCACCCTAACAGGGTGCCAGGTTGTATCTGACTTTGTCAGTGTATTTTCCTTCTATTATTACCCTTATTTTTAATTTTTAATCCTGACTTGCAATCTCCACTGGTTTGTTTTCAAACCAATACAACATAACATCAGAATACTTCTAAAGAAAATAGAAGAACACTTAAAATAACTTGCAGTTTTAGTGCCTACTTTAAAAAACTTATAAATGTACATGCATCTTCATATATATATGGATATTCTGAGTTTTGATCATTAATGTGATTTCAAAATACATCTTGAAACCAGTGGAAAGTACTGAAATTATAGTCAGGCACTATGGGAAAAGGCACTATGGGAAAAGGTCCCTGAAAGGTAAAAGGATCACTTTCCCACTCTGAGAAGAATTTCAAGGGAAGGATTTTAATTATTTTGTGCACTCTGTGAATACTCAAGCTCCCAATACAGAGGGTGTCCATAGGGCAGAAAACAAATCCCCAGGCCCCTAGAAATATTAGAGAATATTTTGTTAGAAATAAATACCAATGCTTTCATTGCATTTTTCTGGAAAAATGAGCTGGGACAGAACTAGGAGAAGTTGAATGTTGATGTCTGCTTAGATATCATTTCCTATTCTTATAGACAAAAGCAAAAAAACACAACTCAAAGGGTAGCAGCCAGACATAAAAACAGAATTAGGTGAGTTTTTTGGGCTGCAGGAGTGATAATATTGAGAGTTAAAAGGTTCAGCTATGACAACATCTTCCTTTGGTTTTTAACAAACATATACAAGAGGTTTAATTTTGTGTCCTAATTTAAAATTTGACCCAGTAGTCACAGTGAACTACTTTCTTAAGAGCTATAGAGAAATAAAAGTATAGAGACATATAAAAAAGTGCGTATCTGTGTCAATAGATGCTAAGAAAAAATCTGCTGCGGTGTTTGTCTTGGAGGCTGTTTTTTATATAAGGAAGAAACAGCAAAAACAGAGTTTCTTTAAAAGAAATAGAGCAGAAGCAAATGGTATTAGGCTATGCTCAGAATCCCCCCGAAGACCAATTTTCAAATTATTTACCTTCAAAATCACAGAATTATTGCTTATTAAATGTCCGTTGATAAGCCAATTACCTAGAAATTAATATATTTGTGTATGCTTTATAACCCATTTTTACTAACAAAACACCAAACAACAAAACAAGAACAACCAGCAACAACCAAATATATCCTTTATGTGAAATTAAACCATAATCTATGACTGATTGCCATTAACTTTTAATATGGAGAGGGTGACTTGGGCTATGGAGCCATACCTAACATTACTTTTATTGACTATTCAGGGTTTTGGCAGTGATTAATTACTAGTCAAAAAAAAATATCCACCAGCAATCCAATAACCTGCATTGGTCTATTGCTATAATGCTAGAAAATATGAAATATTACAGAAATGATATGTCTTGAGAACTTCCAAGTAGCTGTAACTCCTACAAAAACTATTGCATTTGTGATGTTTGCCTGATTGAAAGATTAAAGCTTGATAGAGCAAGAACATATAGAAAAAATCAAAACATAAAATGCAGCTGTCTAAGAGTCTACAAAATAAGACACCTTGCTGTTTGACAGCTTGTAGTGCAAAAGAGTGATAAAAGTTCATTGCAATACAAGCTTTGAAAATACAGGAGAAAAAAAGATAATGTTATTTTCAAGTATATTGTAATTTAAGAACTCTAATTTCTAAGTTACTCAAAAATTGTGGTTCCCCAAAAAATATAAATTCAACGTGTTAAAAACAAAAATATATTTTCACTGGAAAAACTTTACTAGGAAAACCACTATGTGGAATATTAATTACAATACTGATTATCTTCTTTGAGTAAAATTGTTGCATATTTTAAAGGTTAAGTAGGTAAAGACTGATTCTGGATTATGTTCAACTTGATTTTAGAGGACAGCTTATAAGAGCTCCATTAGATTACTAAGGTCAGGCAGTAATTTTTTTCCTTGTAAAAGAATTACTTTCAGGCACCTCACCTTAAAATTTCATAAAAAGTGATACACTAGTATTTTCAGAGTGAGCATAATAACTAAACAGCTTTAAAATCTTGGTTATGTAATAATAATTAACTGCTCTTTGCTAATTAATGAAATAAAAATGTGTTTAGAATATAAAATCCAGCTGTTATTTTCACTTAATTTTGTCTAGTAAAATCCAATGGTCTGTGCTCCCTCTACTGGCAGTGAAAAAGCAATTCTGCAGAAAAAGAACTGTCGGCTACAGATAAATGAGGCACACAAAATAATTAAATAGAAGAATTTGCTTTTGCACAGGTACACCAGAGTACATTCAGAACACAGAAAAATCTTTTCTAGTTACAGAATAAAAATATTAGCCTGGAGATAAATATGATTCCTTTACAAATATTCTCAGGTGAGAATTAAAAGGTATTTTCTTAAAACCAAGGAATTACGAGTCACATTTCAACCTGAAAACCCTTTCTCCCTTTATTCTCAAATACTGTACACATTTGTGCAATATCTTGTAGTTCCTACCTGTAAAAGTTAAATGTACAAATCCATGGGAGAGACATTTAGGTAATTTTTAACAAAACATGATATGTAATAATGTTTATTAAAGACTGAAGAGTATCTTTGAATATAGCTTTGACTCTACTGACAAGCATCAGTCAAAATGATCTCTGGTGCTACTGGCTCAGAACTTGATGATTTAAGACACACACCCCTTGCTAAGATTACAGTGTGCAAAAGTTCTTCAAGAAATTAAACTAATTAACCCTGATCACTGGTAGGTCATAGAGGAAAGAAGAGAGCAAAGGGAGGGGAAAAAAAGAACTACTTGTAGGGAATTTTGACTATCCATTTAATGCACAAATACAGAAAACAAGAATTCTTGGAAAAATACAAGTATTAAATCTACTTCTTACTGACAATTTGGAATTTATTTCCTTTAATTTATTCATCTGAAAGTAATGACTGATAGAGCATAAATTGCTCACCCCTGGATGAGTGGACAGCTAAGAAACTGGGACATCTAGAAGACATTTACAGGACTGAAACAATCGGTTGCTGCTGAAACACACAACAACACCGCTGTCACAAACAACCCAAACCAGTGATATTAGTCACAGATGCAGATCAGTGGCTATTCTCATGCTGTATCCAAGTAGAACTGTCAGAAATTGGCTGTTTTGACACAAGTTTCCTTACTCCAAAATTACATTTGCAATTAGATTACAGGTTCTGGAAGTTCTAGACTTTTGCTCTTCAAAAGATGAGAGGAGACAGTAACAATGATCTCTTTACAGGCATAATTGATGTTAAGTAAGGATGCAAAAGAACATCAGCTCTGACTCTCTGAAAGGTTCATTTTAGGGTAACAATTTACTGTGAACTCTATAGTCAACATAGATGTGAGAAATGGCAATTGCCATCTAACCACCTGTCTCTCTAGGTGAATAAACTCTCCTCAGTAATCTATACTCTGCAATAAAACATAGCTGGTAAGAGCTTTTCCTGGAATACCCATCAGCATCTAAAAACTGCAACAGATACTAATGACAGTAACAAGCATGAACAGAGAAGCCTTTGATTGCTGCCCTTGAAAATTTTCCATACTCTGATCCTCTAATTTGCTCAGTTTTCAACACTAATGAGAAAAGGGATAATGCTAATACAAGACATGAGTTTTGCCCACAGTTCTTGACTGTGTTCCTCAGGTGTTTAATGTTGTGGAGGGAGGGGGGAAGCTTTCTGCTACCAGCACAGCAATTTGAGGAAGATTATTTTCTCACTTCTCTTTCTTCCTGTGAATTAATATTTAAATTATATTTATAGTTATTTTATATTATCCAGAAAGTTTTGTAGATGCATATTGGGTTTTTTTTTAATTTTGCTCTTCTCTCCTAAATATGAAATCTCAACTCACCCTTTATCATATTTTCAGTCAGCTCAAGTCATTACTATTCTATGTGTAGAATTTCCTTTTATTTTGCATAGAGATCAAATACAGACTATAGCTATTAAGATGCAATAATGAAACTTAAAAATTTTGTTATACTTAGTTAAAATTCTATTTATAATCTAAGAGCATGAAAGACTTAATACAGGAATTAAGCTTATTTTCACCTTAAGCAGATAAACTGGTCACCTGCTGGGATAATTTTCTTGCTTAATCATTAATTAACATTAGCCTAATGATTTATTTTACTGACATTTTAATAAACTCAACTGAGTAAAAGTGCATGATCTGCTTAATATATACTACAGATGTCATATGTTTTTATGCTTATACAGTTAAACTACTTCATGAGTTGTTTGCAAAGTTTTAGCACTAAAAGAGTGCTGCAGACATGGTTATCTGTAGATCGTTAGGTTCGTTAACTCATCTCTGATATTAGTTTCCATTTTTGTAAGTACTAAAGCCCTTCCTCAGCAACCACACGCATTTGTGACTCCATTTAACTTCCATCACTATAATTTATTTATGTACTACAGTTGCATAGAATACCAGTTGGAAAAAAAAAAAAAAGACCACAAGGTGAAAAAAGAGAGGTTCTGCCCTGATATTGGCAGTTTTCAAGTCCCAAAATCATGAAGCTTTGGGCAACATGGACTTACTTAATAGCTGGTGCTGCTTTGATCAGAATGTTGTACTACAGATATTCTAAGGTCCTTATCAAAATGAAGTATTTATGCAGTCAGTGAGTCACTGGTTTTTTTTAATAAAGACAACTTTGATTGAAATACATTAGCTATGATGAATGACATAAGTTAATATACTGAAAGCAGAGATAGAGTTGTTTTTAATTTACCACACAGTGATAGCAAAGGTGGATGAATGGTGTAACATGTCCTTCAGTGAGAATGTTATTTAAGTATTACTACCCATTCTTAAAATATAACACTTCAACCACTTCCAACTATGAATTAAAATAAATTCCAAGACATTATTCCCCCCTCAGAATCTTTGAATTGCTCTTTTTCCTTTTTCTTCTTTTTTTTTTTCCTTGAGGTTTATCTAACCATAGATGAAATTTCAAGATCTTTCAAACATAACTTTTTGGCTGTCACTGCATAATATGTAAGTTTAGTTTGTTGCAGCAGCAGTTTTCAGCCTTGGGAAGATATGATTCTAAAGGTATGAGTTTTCAAAATACAGATTACAGAAATACAAACTCACCAAGAGTTTGTTCCAGTTTTGAGGGCAAAATAGGTCCCCTGGATATACATCAAAGCAAATCTTTTTCAAATTGATATTACTATGTCTTTCTCTCTACTTCTATGCCATATACAAGTAGAACTTGGGCTAACCACAGTCATCCACTGCAGCACTGCATGGGGTTGTTGTGACCAAGTGCAGGACCCAGCACTTCACCTTGTTGAACATCCTGCAACTGATCTCAGCCCATCGACCCATCCTGTCCGGATCCCCTTGGACAGAGTTTTCCTTTCCTCAAACAGATCAGCACTCCCACACAACTCAGTGTCATCTGCAAACTGACTGAGTGTGCACTAAATCCTTTTGTCCAAATCATTGATAAAGATATTAAACAGGACTGGCCCCAATACTGAGTCCTGCGGAACACTTGTGACTGGCCACCAGCTGGATATAACTCCATTCACCATCACTAGTTGGCCATCCAGCCAGTTTTTCACTCAGTGAAGGACACACCTGTCCAAGCTGTGGGTAGCCAGTTTCTCCACGAGAATGCCATGGGAAATGGTGTCAAAGGCTTTACAAAATTTCAGGTTAGCAACACCCACATCCTTCCCCCCATCCACAAAGAAAGTCACTTTTTCACAGAAGGGGATCAGGTTGATCAAGCAGACCCTGCCCTTCATAAACCTGACTGGGCTCAATCCCCTCTTTGTACTGCAAGTGCTGAATGATGGCCCATAAGATGATGGGCTCCATGACCTTCCTAGCACCAAGGTCAGGCAGACAGCTCTGTAGCTCCCTATATCCTCCCTCTCGTTAATGAGCACCACATTTACTAACTTATGGGGAAAGGCTGAGGGAGCTGGGCTGTTCAGCCTCCAGAAGAGATGACTGAGAGGGGACCTCATCAATGTCTATAAGTATCTGAAGGGAGGGTGCCAAGAAGAGGGAGCCAGGCTGTTCTCGGTGGTGCCGAACACTAGGGCAAGAGGCAATGGGCAGAGACTGATATACAGGAAGTTCCAAATGAATGTGAGGAAGAACTTTTTTACTGTGCGAGTGACCACCCACTGGATCAAACTGACCAGAGAGGTTGTGGAGTCTCCTTCACTGGAGAGATTCAATAACCATCTGGATGCAGTCTGTAGTGGGTTTGAACATAGTTGATGGACAGTCTTTTAGACCAATCGCTTGTCACGAT
>VZRQ01008072.1:241674-300709 GCA_013397975.1 Machaerirhynchus nigripectus | reverse complement strand
TCAATAAAACACCTGAGAAATTCAGAATAAGTTCCTTGGAGCTGTCTAAAATATGTGGAGGGTCTAGCACTTGTATTTTACCTGTGTAATGGTGTGTGTTTGTATGCGAAAGGATGCCAAAGGCAACAGGGAGTCAGAAGAAATGAAAGATTAATTGGAACCAAAACAACTGTGGTCTAGTCATTGCACTAACAGAAAAAGCTGGTTAGAAAACTGAGAATGTGCAAATTGATTCCTCTGGCTTGATAAGGCCATTTGACTTGCTAGTGAAAATCAACAGAACTGAACATGAAATAATTAAGTATCATTAGCAATTTTTCTTAACGATGGAAACAACTCAGACTATTGGCTACCTGCTCAAGGGAAAAAAATAAAAATAAATTGAACCAACCCAAAAAACCTGACAAACCAAAACCCAAAAGTTTATTTAGGTTATTAAAAGAAGAAGAAATAACATACTTTATCATTGTGAGAGACTGAAATATTACAGTTTATGACTTAAACTTTTTCATGAAGGACTTTTAAAACTGTATTGCAAAAGCTGCAGAGAAGACCACCCACCCTGAAAGGGGGCCCTGACTGAGGCCTTACACTGCTCGCTGATGAAGATAAGATAAAGTAACAGCTCAGGGCTGGGGACATTGACAAAGCCTAAGCTTAGCACCTCCAGGGTGGAGACCACAGCCCCAGGGCTATCAGGAGCTGCCAGGCTCACACAGACCCTCACACCAAAGGGTGGGGGGAGGAAAGGCTTTGGGTGTGTGTTGGAAAAGCCTCTGGTGAGAGGCACAGTGACCACCCATCCTCCACTGTGCAGAGGAGCCCAGCTCGAGGAGCTCTTCACCCGGGGGAAAAGCTTATCCACAGCAGAGGGGATGTCATGGTCCAGCAAAGGGCCCCCCTCAAAGGGGTCCTCAGACCCTGCACCAGAGCACCAGAGATGATGCAACAGACCCTCAGTGTTGCAAAGGACAATGTCAAGCTGGCCCCTGCAAGGGAGACACATGGGCGTTCCCACCTGGCCCAAAGTGTGTATTAATCCACGGGATTCTTTACTCCTCGGCGTGTGGCCGCATGTGGCTGCATGTGGCTGCGTGGCCATGGCGGCAACAGGGACCCTCACCACCAAGAAGACCAGATGGAGGGGAGCAACAAGACTTCACTGGGACCCCTGGATGGGTGATATGCTCCTACCTAACCCCTGTCACCTCTCCCTGTCCCCGCACCCCCCACACACACTTCTTTCTCTGTGTCTTTCTTTCTTCTCTCTTTCCTTCTCTTTGCCTCTTTTACTATTAAATAAAACACATCAATTTTTTGGCACCAACATCTAACCTCGTTTGGTTTTAATCTTGTTTTTGGGAATATATTAAACCTTCACTAAGATCTTTCCAGTTTATGCACAGAGACTTAGTTTTCTTTGCTCTTCTGGGCTTAAGCCGGGTCGTAACAATCATTCCTCCAAATCATTTTGAATATGTGTTATACAAATAAACTGTGTACTTCCCTCTAAATTCTGCTTTCTCCATTGATAAAAGTTTCTTTCTGCTGCAGTCGTGGTTACATTTTCCCTATTCTCTCCTCCAGCCCCAAATCTGTCTGCCATAAGGTATGAAAAAAAATCTTTCAAACATATCTTCAAAGAAAATTTGCCTTGGTGATAATCTGGTAGGGGAAGAGACTGTCCCTAAATAAAAGCAGCTCAAAAATCTAAAATATTATAATTAATCTGACTTTGAAATTAACATTTTAATGAGACTGACATAATCCTGATTTGCTTAAATTCCTTTTAACATTTCAGTCAGCTTGAAAACACTTCTTGTTCTTTTCAACATACTAAATAAAAATCACAAATATTGCTGAGGCATTGGGAATTGCTAGAGAGTCTGAAAAAAATCTGTTGAGTCATTACAACAGCATACCAGTCATAGTCCTCATACAAGAGAAATCTTCTTCATCTCTTGATTTTTAAGATATTGTTAAATTGTGCATAGTGGGATCTGGATGAAAGACCACAGTTCTGTAACTATGTGTCCTTTACTACGTTCTGTGAGAGAGGAATGCTTAATGGCTTAAACATTGCTAAAACCATCGGAGAACTTGTGCCCACTACAGCAAACTGCAAAGAAGCAGCTGTTCATCGGTGACCACCGAAGTCCACTCCTCTCCAAACAGGCCATCTAATTTCTATTTGGACTGTGACAGGAACTTGAGATAAGATAAAGGGGATACTATTGTCCAATTATCCCAGGTCTGGGGAGAAGAATGTATCCACAGTTGATACTGGAAGACACTGGAACGCTGATGGTTCAAATGCTCAGGGAACAAGCTGCTGATGTGCTAAGTACCCACCTCAGGCTACAGCTGGTGATGACTGAGATAAGAAAAAGGCAAACCCTGTGAGGTGGGTACTGTCTCTTTGTCCTTATATGAGTGAATTCAGCTGTGGTAAGTCCCATGGCAGGGAAGTACATTCACACATAGCCTGAAGGCTGGTACTCCATCATGCTGTGAGCCCTTCAGAAGGAGGACCTTGGCAGGTTGGAGAGATGGGCAGAGAAGAACTGTCTGAAATTCAACAAAGGCAAACGTAGGGTTCTGTGCCTGGGGAGGAATAACACTATGGACCAGTACAGGCTGGAGGCTGACCTGCTGGGAAGCAGCTCTGTGGAGAAGGACCTGGGTGGACAACACATTGCCCATGAGCCAGCAGTGCCCTTGTGGCCATGAAGGTCAATGTTATCCTGGGGTGCATTAGGATGAGCATTGCCAGCAGGTTGAAGGAGGTGATCTTGCCCCTCTACTCAGCCCTGGTGAGGCACATCTGGAATACTTGTCCAGTTCTAGTCTCCTTAGTACAAGAGAAACGTGGAGCCCCTGGAGCAGGTCCAGAGGAGGGTGACAAAGATGATTAAGGGACTGGAGCATCTCTCTTTAAAGGACAGGGTGAGGGGGTTGGGCCTGTTCAACCTTGAGAAAGGACAACTGAAAGGGGACCACATCAATGTCTATCAGTATCTGAAGGGAGGGTGACAAGAGGATGGATCCAGGCTCTACTTGGTGGTGCCAAACAATAGCACATGAGGGTATAGGCAGAAACTGATGCACAGGAAGTTCCACCTGAACATGAGGAAGAACTTGTGTGCCCTCATGCACTCACTGCACACTGGAACAGATTGCCCGGGGAGACTGTAGAGTCTCCTTCTCAACATATATTCAAAAGCCATCTGGATACAATCCTGAGTAGTGTGCTCCAAGATGACTCTTGATCAGTGAGGTTGGACTAGATAACTTCCAGTGGTCCCTTCCATTCTTACCCATTCTGTGATTCTGTGTTTCTGCAAATCAGAAAATCGGGGGGAGAAAAATCTCCTTTTTTAATTCCTTAACAAGGGACAAGGTTTTTGAGGCTGAAGCATGGGAGGTGTCATGTTATATGACGTGTTTGATGGCCATTAAATAACATCTTGCATTCATCTGCTGTTATTTAATTAAATATTTCAGACTATTTTCTCTTTTTGTCTTCTATTCCAATTACACAGGACATTTTTATTAGATTATCAGTTAAATAAACTTGTTAACTTTCACCTACAACTGGTATAATTAGATTTATGTAAAAGTTCACTACATTTCTTATATGCTATCTATGTTTCATTTCTGAGTGCAAGAAACCATATTTTATGTCAGTTTCTACAGGGAAAAAGCCTGAAGGATCACACTGCCGTAGAATGTAATACCAGGATCTGAAAAAATCTTTTATAATGGAGGTGTGGTGGTATGAATCGAGTCATCATACATCTTCATGTTAGAACATCTGCACTTTTCATCAATCTTACCACCTTTCCATTAGCTGAGGGCCTTTTACCCACCTAATCCATCTGAATTCATTCTTCGATCCTTGAAAAAACTTTGTTTGACATATTAATACTATTCAGGCTCTAAAGGAGTATCACAAACAACATCTTTTGGAAATAAAATAAAGAACTTATGACACTGAGTCTATGGTCAGAAGCAAAATGACCTATTTTCTTTGATTTTCTACAGACATAATTAAGTCACCAATAGATATACTTTTAAGAGAAAGAGCCATTAGCAAAATTATAAGGGTTTAAGAAAATATCCATAGTCCAGCTATAAACTCCTTCTAAGGGGTTCAAATAAACTTTTAAGGCCTGAATCAAATAGGAAAGGATTTTGTAGGATGAAAAATCCCTTGATATTTGCAAATTCCTAATAAATGTCAACAAATGTCAATCAGCAGTCAATTTGAAAAAGAAAAAGAGAATTCCAAATGTTTCTGGGATACTTTTGTACAGTGGTTAGTTACATTATTTTGGAAAATTTATATCATGGACCTCATCTCATCTCCAAGTATTTTAAGTTTATAGGTCTCATGGGTTCATTTAGGAATAAGAAAGCCTATAAAAGTTGGACTTTTATATTGATGCCTTAGGATTTTAGCTTTTATGTACCTGAAGGCCCTTCAATAAACATAACCGTGTTTTATTCCCTTAATTTTGTCTAGCCTCTGTTTTTAGGTAGTCCCTCAAGGCATCAATATGTCTTCTCAAGGGTGTCAGAGCATATAATATTAGTACTGAAATCTAATGTCAATATAAAGGTTGGCCAACCAAGCTACATCTAAGTAAAGAAACCTGAAAAAAATCAGAGAGAGAAACCAAAGTTAAAAAACAGGCCAAGAAGAGCACATTTTGAACAATTTGCACCTGTGAGGGAGTGCTTCTTATGACACTCTGACAAATAACAGAAAATATTTTTGGAAATCAGGCTTTTACATGTAATCAAAGAGCTCAGCATGGTGCAAGGCTGTTGGATCAAAATCCTTTGGAGACCTGAGTTATCGTATGATTTCTCAAGGAACTTTATTCTCTCTTTCCATGCTTTTCTTTGTCCACAACATTTCTGCTTAGGCATTTTTCAATAAAAGTTACAACTCAACTATATGGAGAAGTCAGTGTAATTAAAAAATAAGTAAGGCACCAAACAAGACTAAGCATGAAATATTATGGATGCTCTCTGTGATTGTTATCTTCCACAAAAACTATGTTGGACTTTTAGGTCCTGTCAAATGGAATGAAAAGGTCATAAGAGTATGTAGACACATACTCTAGCACTTTACAATTGTCAGGCTAAAATGTCCAGTTTTAAAATATGTGGCTTGTTTTATACCGTTTTCCGTGTGTTTTGATAACATTAAAATACTTGAATTGTATAACCAGATGGGAGACAGAAAAGAATAGTTCAAAAAAAAAAGAAAATAGAAAGAAAGAAAGAGTGGGTTAAAAAAGGACAAAAAAGCAGGATATAAAACAGTAAGGGTAAGAAAATCAGAATGAGCAATGATTAACACTTTTTGGGACTGATTTGGATTTTCCTGAAGTCAGTCATAAACATGAGAATGAGCATAGCAGGAATCAGCTCAGACCCTTAATCAGGCAATTGACTGGTTCTGAGCTCATTGGGATTTTTTACTTCTCTGTAGGCACTAGCAGGCTGCCAGTCTTGGGCTGTAGAAGTGCTGTAACTCTGCGTGTTTCAAAGAATCCTGTGAAACTATTTACTATCCTCTGAGGATTTGACCTATTGTTTAGAAATTCCATAGTTACAGAATTAAAGATGATAAAAAACAAACAGAAAAACCTGAATCCCTCTGAGTTTCCACTATGTCAGTGAACTCTCTCTTTGAAAATCCCAGGCAGAGTGAGACAAACAAGCTTAGTGAGAGATCCCAGCGGAGCACACTCCCTAGCAACAATAGTCATGTAAAATGAGTTTCTGCATCCTCTTCTTGTTCATATAGCTATCCCTGGCTCAGAAACATCCAAAAGCTACAGTCAGAGTAATTTTTGAGTCAACTGGTGTCTGTAAAGATATAAATGAGGAAAAAAGAATTATACAATACTGTGTTTTCTGATAGAGCATTCTTTAAAAAAGGAGTTCATGTTACTCTGCACATAGGAATTTTCTCCATTTTGATATTTCTATCATATTAATTTAGATTTTTATATTCTGATACAAGTATTAAAGATTAGAAAACTTACGTTGTATTATGATATATTTTGGTATGCTTACTTAGGGGTGGTTTTCAGGTCAAGTTTCTGACCAGTTCAAGTCCCACTCATGCTTCTTACACACAGTTTATTTTTTTTCCATTATAATAAGTTCCTAAGGCATTTGTTTCTTTCATTTTAGAGGTCCCTAAGAGATAAACAAATGCTCTTCTGTACCAAATTCAGGTTATTTTGAAAATCTTAAATCTTGAAGTCAGTGTATGCATGGTAAGGAAAGGCAGTAGCATCCAAGGTGGATGAATGTTATTAATGGCAATGGCTGAAAAATATTAGAAATGGAAAAAGTATGAAAATGAACCAATCCTGGACTAAAAGCTCCAGAATGCAGTAACTTGGAATTCACTTTCAGTAAAGGCTGTTTTTCTTATTCAATTTCTTGATCTATTTGTTATCCAAAACATGCAGGAATAAATTCAACAAAATTACATTGCACCATATGAAAAAAACCTGTTATTTTTTAAAAAAAACTAATATTAGGTAATTCAATTTTCTCCCTTAATTTTTTATAAGAAAAAAGGATAATTCCCTACTTGCATCTCTATGTCATTCATGATTTTGTATGGAGCACATTTTTCCAAGTTTAAATCTTATTTGGTCTTTATTCTCCTGATCTCTTGCAGCCTACCCTGGAACATTCCCTTCTTCCACTATTGCTTCATCTTTTGAGGAAGTCCAATCAATAATGTTCGAGGAACACCATGGATTCATGCATTGGCCTAATTACATTTTCTGGTTTGTTTTCATTTCCATTCCTAGTATTTCCTAGCTTACCTTTTTTTTTCACCTTTTTTTTTCACATATTGACAGAATTTATCCCATTTTTGACAGAGCCATGTCATTTCTGCTACATGCAGGAAAGCATGTATAATATACAGAATAGCTTCCCAGAGTAGCACCTTGTTCTCACATCCTAACACTCAAGTCCCAGTAACAGCTGCTGTACACACTTGGGTGCACTTGGCTGTGGAGGCTTCATGATGCTTTTTAATGACCTGGGATCTGCCTGCACAAATATCCTGTGCCCAAAGCTGAAGAAAGAAGAATTATTCAATTTTGAAAAATGGAACCAGAAGCTACTTTCCTCAATGTTATCTGTACTTGTTTCTATCTAGAAAATGCTATCATATTTATTTTTCTAAATGCTGCTCCTCAAAGTTCCTAAAAACCAGCCCAGTCTCATTACATTGTGGGCTACTGCACTGAATTATAGTACTTCAGGATCAGTGACCCACATATGCATTTCATTGCTTCATTAAATGTTGGTTCCTGATTTCCAGTTATTTCTGGACTTTACTCTTTTTCTGCTACTTGAATATTCTCAGGCTTTTGATCGATTTTTTGTAAAGCAAATTGCTGGCCTCCTCTTTTCTCCTATGGCCTGCATTCTAATTTTCTGGATTTCTAATATTTCTGCATTTCTAATGGCCTTCAGCACCTTAAGGGAGTTGTTCAGAATCAAGTGCTAGCTGAAGAAGGCAGCAGTAGGTCTTTCCAGTGTCAGTTTGACCTAAAATGCTTTGTGAGAAGTTGCTTAATGCAGTTATATCCCCACACCATTGTTATGGCTTGCCTCTTCTTTAACTTTTTTTTAGTAAGAATAGCATCTGTTATAATTATCTGTTATAATCGTTGTACTTCTCTTCAAAGCCTCGTTTACTTTATGTTAGTATTGACTTGCAGGCTCTGTTCTTACCCAAAGCCCTTTGTACCCAACAATACTTGTCAAGAGGCATGTGAAACACTGCCAAGCTGTTCCAATGACACTGATACTTTGCATGTAAAAATACACACAGTCAGCAGTTTAATCTGGTAAATCATCTAGAGTGTCCTCAATAGCTGGCAAAGATTAGTCATTCTTTGCTTTGCTGGGAGGTCTTGTACAAATTAATCTGAACATTTTCTCATGGTACTGAATTTCTGGTTTTATCTATGCCAGTTGGGGTTGGGATATTGAAGTTGGAATACTGAAGAGGTTTTGTGGGGTTTTATTTGTTTGGTTTGTTTTTTAGAGGTATTTCAGTTCATTCCTTTTTCATTACAAAATCTGAATTTTGCATATACCATTGTGTGTGCTGATACTTTCTTTTTTGCAGTAATTTTATCTACAATCCCTAATGAGTGTTTTCTTTCCTTCCCCATTTTGAGGATAGCTTCAAATTATCTTCTGGTCATATCTATATGTGGCATTGCTTTGTTGCCCAGCAACTATATCTCAGAGTACAAGGTTCTTGTGTGTGCTTCTTAATGGACATTTTACATTTGCAAGATTTGTCCTCACTATTAGAGTGATTAAGAGATATCACAAACATTTTTTCCACCATTTGGTTCAAACTAATATTGCTGGTTTTCAGCATTGATTGGATTAGAGGTCCAACTGAATTAGCCAGTAATATGACAGCCTAGCTACAGATGTGGCATTTGAGTGTTTTTTGCAATATGTGTTCACTAAGGCTCTCAGGATACACTCTTTATAGGCGTATATCTTTTCTCCAACACAGCTCTGAAACTATTCAGCCAACACCTGGGCTGCAGATGACTAAGTGACAGTGGACACAGATGAGACTCAGGTCACTAAATACCTTCTTTTCCTAAGTCTTCACCACTGGGGGCTCTAAGGCCCCTGTGATCAGTGAAAAGATTCAAGGTTGAGAGCTCCCAGCTGTGAATAAGAGCTGAATCAGAGATTACTTGAGAGGGTTGAACCTCTACAAGTATGTGGAAATAAAAGGCTGTATCCAGTGGTGCTTGCAGATCTGGCTGCTCTCATCTTTAACAGGTCATGAAGATAGAGGGACTATTCCCAATAACAGGAGAAATGCACATATTGTACCCATCTTCCAAAAAGTCCAAAAGAACAGTCTGGGGAATTACAGGTCAGTCATAATTTGCTCCCTGTGAAAATCATAGAGCAAGGCACGTTGGAACTGCTTTTCCTCAGACTGTTTTATGTATTTTTGCACTGGGACAAGAGAGCTCACAGTCTTTGTCATTTCTCTGGTTTTCTTTTGCCTAAAGCTGCGCAGAATGCTGCAGTAGTATCAATTGTTTGAGTTAAAGAAACAGTTTTCAAAGAATTAAAATAATTTAAAATATTTTTATACAAATATATTTTAATATTAAAATTATAAAAAGATATACAATTCTGCTGTCTTTACAAGTTGAATGACTTTCTATGTGATCCCTTCACACAATCTTTAGAGACTCTATTCTACTTCACTTACTGCCCACAGTGACACCTTTAGGTTTAGTTCACAGCTGTAGCTCTATGTTCTATTAGCAGGTGTTCCTTTCTTCCCACTACCTTCTAAAATTATTCTTCTCCTTTCTGTGGATCCTGGTAGTCCCAGTGCTATCACTACTTCACTGCTTCTCATTATTCAAGAGAGATTCCATGATACATCTACAAGACATAAGTTAGCTCCAAATATTCAGTTATGCCTACATGGAGTAACATAGCAGCTGTGGAAGGACTATTTTAGATTATCACTTATTCCCAGCCTGGTTTCTCAGCAAGATTACTGATTACTCATTTGATGTAAAGCACTGCACTTACTCAGCTGTAGCATATATATTTATTGGACTAGCTCATATACAACTAATTTAAATGTATCTGAATAGTTGCTATGCTACTTTGAGCAAATATTACCCATATTTCTAAAACTAAACAGGTTTTATATAAAAAAACAAACCAACCAAACAAACAAAAAAAAGCTTAAAGAGAGTGTAAACCATACAAATAACATCTAAACCACAGTAGACAGAATAGATAGTTTTAGAAAAGTAAAGCAAGAAATAAAATAACCGTACACTTTCACTCATTGTATTTCATTTGGAGTCAATAAAAAATAACTCTATTTGTCTTTCATTAGAAGTGTGGTGGGAATTTTTAAAAATAATATTCTTTAAATCACGTGAATTAAGATATATTCAAATATATCACTATTCAATGAGAGAAACATTTAAAAATATACTCCATTCTCTTCCCTATTCTATACTTTCATTCCTGTGTATTATTTCATTTAGACCCATTTTACTGTTTTCCAGTGAATTCACAAATCTTGAAACAATAAGCAGAGTCACATATTAAAAAAATATAGAAATTTCTGTATAGAGTAGCTCAAAATATCTAGCTCACAGTATGGGGCATCTATTTTTTGCTTCTTCATGACTACCAACACATTTTCCCCATGGAATTATATAAGTAAAATGTAACAGAATAGCAAGAGAGTTTCCAAAATGTACAGTAATTAATTAGAAGCAGGCAAGTCCTGCAGCATTTAGGCTGGGAGTCAAGATGATTCCATGTTCCAGTTTCAGCTATGGCAGTGACTAACTTTGGACAACTTTGCTGACTTTTTCTCCTTGTTCCTTATTCAGCTCAGCTGCACAGCTGAGTAAAAAGCAAGTCACAGTGACAGCCAGCTGCTGTGCCTAACCCGTACTCTCTGGGGAAATAAATTGAAAAGGAATAGGGAGGGAAGAGAACACAAAACCACCTACTATCTCAAACCAGATAATTGCAGGGACCAAAAAAGTGTCTAAATAATGTGCACAATCTGAAAGGCCTTACTGAGCATCACCAAGATTCTTTTTGTTGAAGAGACTTTAAATCTCATGAAAAATTACTCTTGCTGACATTTTATTGTGAGGTGATAAAGCACTGTTTAGTACCTGGCACTTGAATTCTACCTTCTGTAAACCCTGGTTTCTGCTTATGATAATAAACGTTTTATTTAAAATTTTATCAGAGCAACACTAAACACAGCTAGTGCTCGGCAGCCTATGCGTAGTCGATGAACTATGAGCAGCAAAAGTTTGTAACAATGTAAAACCTTGCTAAATTCCCACTGTCTCTCTATTCAGAATTGATTCAAACACTGTGAGTGAGAGCAGTTTCAGTGCTCCATCACTGAGCAATGTCAGGATTGAGACATACTGGCACAGCAGTGTGGAAAGCACAGTAGTGCTGATACCCTTTTATAGCAGACACCATTTCAGCTTTGATAACATACTCATCATCAGGTTGGCCTCATGAACAGTGGCAGTTTGTGTGTTTACTGATGGGTTAATACCATCTATTTTGGGTTTTGTGCAGAATGAGATGGAAGTACAGTCTGCAGTTTGAAACTTTGTGTATGTATATGATTTCAAGAAAATAAATAAATTTAGAGTTAGATGCCTAAAATTTGGTATCTGAATTACAAGTTAATAAATGACTACACAGTGTGATGTATTTCTCCAAGAGAAGGTAAACCCCCCAAATCTGTTACACAAAACAAGAAATCTTTTTTTTTGCTTTGTTTTACTTGGTACAGTTTATTTCTCAGTCCATGGTGAGTCTGTTTAGCAGAGAGGACAAGCATAAGGTGCCCAGGAATGAAGGGCAGTAGGCAGTCTCTCTCATAGTGTGCCCTGCAAATGTTCACAGATTTCACGCTCCTCTTAGTCTTTAGCTTAGTTCCCAATGACAGGTCACAACCGTAAGGACATCTGTACTTCAGCTTGGTCCCTAGATCAGGCCTCAGGTTTTTTTGCACTGCCATACGTGCTAGCAGTGCAATTCCGGGATTATGCCCAACCACAAAATGTTTGTTTACAAAGTAGTTTTTGGAGTAAACAAAGGTAAGCAGCACACTTGTCCTTTATCTCAACCTGCTTTGTAGCACTGTACATAATTGTGAGCAGTTTATTGCAGAATTATTAGTCCTACTTAAGACAGCAGAAGACAACATGCTGCTGTGAGGCATCTTGCCAGAGACTGGTGATTTAAATGCTGTGATGTCAACACATTTTAAAGTGCACAGTTTAAGTGCCATTGTTATCTAACCTTTATTTATATCTTATAACTGGCAAACACCGAGGTACAGAACAGAACTCTGCATGATATAGATACAGCTGAAAATATAACACAGCACAAGTATTGTCATTTCTGAATGAGCTATAAACCTGATTTATTAAATGTACTCTATCAATGCTACACCAGGAATGGAGTGGTTACAGAACCTTTTACATTGTAAGAATGTATAATTATGATTCCTCCTTAAGAAGAAAGAGGATTTTTTTATAACATACTGAGTATTTTTCAACATGCTGGGCTGTGTAAAACTGATAATGAGTTGAAAATTAAGACTGTCAGCAGTACATTTTACAAAAGAGCACATAAGCCAGTTAAATCCAGACTCTATAATGAACTTTTTGTTTGGGTTCTGGAAGGGAGACGGGCTGAGCTGGGTGATTTTGGTTTGGGGTTTTGTTCCCTTGTTTGGGAGGAGGAACAAAAAGGAGAAGCTCATGGGGAAAGGACATTGATCACCTCATTACAGCTTTACAAAACAACCCTAGAATTCCTATGACAGAAATAAAAAATTATTTTGTCATTATCTTGCAATTTAAACTACTATAATAAACATCAGTATTCAATAGACAATACTCTAAAGCCCTTCATCAGCTTAAATTCCCAATGAACTCAATGGTAATTTTGCATTTGTGAGGACAGATTACGGCAGACACCTCTCTGAAGGAGGCCAACACAAACTTTATGCAGAACTAAAATCTCTCATATGTGTTGTTTTGAGGGCTTATGTCTGATTTAGCTGGTATGATTATTTTTTTAATCTCAACCTGAAATCGGCAAGATTTTCTCAGACATTATACTTACCTCTCTCACTATAGTAATCATCACCTTTTCATAGGTTTTTTAGTATTGTGGCATGGCACCACATACAGCTCCTTTACTGTGATAGCAGTCTCATTAGACATAACTTGCTAATTTAACATTAAATCACTTGGGCTATGTTAATGTAAAACAGGTAGGAGAACACTAGTTTTGATAGGATAATTATATTAATGAACGTTGAAAGATTTTACCCATTCATTAATTAGCAATAATAAAATGAAAATCAGTTTTACAGAGATAACTGCAACAAAATAAATGTCCTTGGCATTAAGTACAGACATCCAACTACATTTCAAGAGAAAAGATCATAAGTTGTTTTTAGAGCCATCTGCAAATGTAAATTATGCTAACACTCATTGTCATGATTTTCAGTTTTTAGCTACTCAAATATTTATCAAATATTTTCTTTGATAATTGGCAGCATGTTCTACTGAGGTCATATTCTGTATAATTTATTCACAGTTACTGGATATATTCTCTGCATATTTTACTTGTATTGAGCTGGACGTTTTGAGGAGTAAGCTGCTATTCAATTACATGAATAAGGTGTTAGAACATGTCTACAAATGCTCAGGTAAATTAGCATTTGGTCACAGTTTAGCAGAAAATATTTTCAGAGAGATGATAAATAATCATTCAACTTGCATTTTACACTTTTATTTATCTCAGATGTAGAGCGAGATGTAGAATGACTCAGATTCTGAGTGAGGTTGGGGGGAATAGTAAGCAAAGAAATCTAAGTATCAGAGGTAAAGGAAAAAAATCACTCCCCTACAAAGAATAATAGCATTAGGCCTGGACTTTTGATTCTACCTGTAAATGATTAATAGATATTACCAGGGAGATAAGTAGAAGCAATATGGTAACATGAACAGGAAATCTGGACTGATCTGAACTGGACAGATGAGTACTCTAAAAGCTTTTGGTAGCAGTTGAATGTGAAGATTTTCTATTTTCAAAGATACGGAAAGAATCATGCAGATTGCTGTGTAAGGGGGACAATTAAATAAGAATGTACAAAGAACATTGTGAAAACAGTGGAAGATTTGGGAATTCAAGCAATATGGGAGAGTCCCTATAAAGAGAAATATACGCATAAAATTTTCAGCAAGAAAATATTTACACCAAAAAGGCAAAGTAGGTAGCAAGATCTTAACTGATGTACCACCCTATTATCAGGATATTCATGTTTTGGGGGAAAAAAAGCAAAATTAAGTGAACAATTTATCCTCACAAGTGTCTGAAAGAAAAAATACTCACTCTTACCTACTTAATAATTCTAAATGCCCCAACTAGAAAGACCTCCAGCTTGAGTATAAAAGAAGTATGAGTGCATGTGGGATTCAATACATTATGTTCACAGAATCATCATCTTCCATCTCATAATAACTTTTTTAATCTGTTCTTATTCAGTGCTTCATCTGCTGTCATATATGTTGTAATCATAGTGTGAGAGAGACTCATGTAGAAACCAGCAATAAATAAGTTTGTTAAAATATACAGGGGAGTTTATATTAGCGTGCATTTGTAGAAATGACAAAAATTAGAAATTAAGATACTGGAAATAAAGGTATTAGAAATTAAGATATTAGAAACAAAGATATTAGAATAAAGAAATCATCAACAGACAGGAGAAAAAAACAATGTTTGGAAAGAAGTCTAATACTTTCAAAATTAAAGACCAAAATGGATAAAAGTGATAGTTGAATGCTAGAACTCATAAGGTTCACATTGCTTCAGTGAAAATATTATCCCCCAGTCCCTTGCAGCTCTAGCACTGTACAGCTGAGAATGATGTTCATATTTTGGATTTTAGTTCACTTTAATTTTGTTAATCTATGAACACTTGGGTTTGTCTTCAACTTAACATCTACAAAAAGATGTAAAATGAAATAATATTGAACTGATGACTAGATAAGCATGTATGACAAAGCATATGGTTGTTGTAATATCAGAGTATCACACCAAAATTATTTCTCCACAGAAATATTAGACCCACTGCATTAAATCACCAAAATAATTTATGAAGAAACCTTTTGTTACTCATTCAGCCAGAAAAGCATATTTATATTTTTCTTATTTAACATGTTCTTAAATTTACATTGTAAAAGTGTAAAGAATTCATAGAATGGAAGTAATTGACAAAAAATGTTACCAGCTTTCAAGTGTAGCATGTGGAAATAAGCCTCATGCTGGTGTTTACAAACAACTTCATACACTTATTCTGAGCCAGTCCCCACGACAGAGTTTACAGGTGCACAGAGATCACAATTTTCACCTTGGACCTTGCCTCCACAGCTCAAAGCTGTGAGCACTTTATATGGCTGTCTTTCTGAAGTCAAATGGAATTTGGGAACCTGGTACATTTCCAGCTTTTATTTCAATGTACTTAAGATGAGTTCTTTTGAGACTTTGCTTCTGAGTTCCTTAGGTATGCATGTACAGCATACTATGATTTAGAGGAGCTACAAAGTATGAAATGAAGCTGCTTATGACATCAGTGTAAGTCAGCCTGTGAGTGTAAATTATATTGGAACTTATAGCCTAAAAATCCTTTTCAATTTTGTAGTTTATTTATTTCTTTGCACACCTATTTTTATAACCTTGGATGAATAAATACATGTGCATACAAGTATGTCTGAAGCTTATCTGAAGCTTTTTGAAGCTTATTATTAATGGGATTTGTACACAAGAATCTCTGCCGCTTGCTATTGAAGGACAGATTGCTCAAATTATATACCTTCCAAGAAGAGGATCCACAGATAAATCCTTAGTTTTACTCATGTACAGATGTTAGTAGTGGAAGAGATTTTCTAGAGATGCATCTCATCACTATTAATATTCTCTGTAATAGTATAAAATTATGAAGAGTTCTATTTATATTATACAGATAGGGAAATTTTTTTTTGTGGAAACCAAGACAGCCATTGACTCCAATTTCAAACCACTTACACTGAAGAAGACAGCCTTCTTTTAGGACAGTCTTCTTGCAAAACCTACAGAACTTAAATTACAGGTGTGGAATAGCAGGTTTTTGGAATGCCTGTGTATTCATCCACTGCACTTGGTTATTTATTTCCTGTAGGACGAACTAGGAGTTCCCCACTTTGTCTGCAAAGAAGAGCCAACAAACTGGTCTGAGACAAACAACTCATCTGCAACAACCTGATATTCAGGCAGTCATGAAGATCCCCCTGGCAGCTTGTGCTGCATCTGCACAGACTGAAAGACATGTATGGTTGATTAACCCCCTGGATGGAGAGTGTGGCCAGAGACAGCCATGGGCCATTCCTGATATAAAACTGATGGAAATTGTATATAAAAAAGGTTCTTCTAAATAGCCTGTAGAAACTGTGCTTGCAGATGCAAAATGTTCACATAAGACAATCTTCTTCACATAGATGAGATAGTTCAGAGATGTTTTATGCAAAGTTTAATACAAATAATAGAAATGAATCATGCTGAGCGGGTCATGTGGGACCACGGGCCAGCTGGACATAGGAACAGAACAGATCAGCAGTTTGAGGAGCCCTGTTCAAGCCAGCTGGATGTCATTACAAGGATTCTTGCAACAAAGACTCCCATCACCCTCTGGACTGTGACCAACCATCCTGTCACAGAAATCTAATTCCCATTATAGTACTCAAAAGATCCCAACAGATTGGCTTTTGTTTGTTTGTTTGGCGTTTTTTTTTTGGTTGTGGTTTTTTATTTTTTGTTTAATAGATATTCTGACCATGAGTGAAAATGTGTTCAATTCAAGCCTGTGAAAAATATAAAAAGGAGAATACTGATGCAATACACATACAAACAACATAGACATGGAAATTCTTGTACAGCCTTTTCTTATGCTGACACATTTTCTGCTTCACTTCCTACCTGTGCTCAAAGGAGTAACTAGTGTTAAAGTAAATGGCAAACAGTGAACAGCAGATTAAAAAAAAAGCGTGAAATTAGCATCAACTGTCCTTAAAGTAGAAGGTTTAACATCATCTTTAGAAAAAAGAACTGTACTTCTCTTTTATTCCTTTTATGAGGAAAAAGTAATGATCAACTGCGTATCTGAATTAGTAGATTTTTTGCCACGAACTTTATACAAATAGCTAGTGCTATCACAGGTCTTTGTCATGATTCCTTTAGAAAGATAATACAGATGAAACATTCAGCAGATGTGAAGGTGAGGTAATTGTCAGAGTCTTCTCTAGGAGCTATTTCAAACTCAAGATCAGTAAAATAACAAGCAGTAGTCCAGGAAAATTATATATGCATTTCTGGACTAAGTTATGATCATTATTCAAGATCTAGTCACACTTGAAGGTAAAGTTGAAAAATCATACCACAGTATTGTGCAGGAATAATATCTATCAGTCTATAAGAAACAGTATGATAAGATCACTGTATCACATAATTACCCACTTGTAAATTCAGGGCATCTATTTCTTATTGTGTTTTTCCTTTATAAAGCCATAATGATATATAAAAAATAATGTAAAGTAGTATTTAAGACTCCATATTTTTCATTTAATATTGTACAATGCATTTTATTTTCTTCCACTGAGAAAATCCCAGTAAAAACTAATGGATTTGAATGGATCCAGTAATTTTATATCATGGCCTTATCTATCTTGTGTTTTTAGATATGCAGTCCAAGAGCTGTAAAATGTCTCGTCTTGTAGGAAATTTTCCATCTGAAGAACAATCCAAAATAATGCTTAGAGTATTTTACTCTTGTGAAATGCCTGGAATATTTTGTTCCTGGTGCAGCATATCTTACAGCTGTCTAGACTTCTATCCTAAAACTTCTGTGTTGAATTTAAAAGCACTTTCCATTTTGTGAGTGCAAATGTAGGCAAAAAGGACCCAAAGCTCTTGTGGTTTTTTATAGGTTTTATCTTTATATCAAGAAGAGACACAGAGAGAGAGAGAGAGAATGAAATTTATTAAGACTCAGACTGAATTACTGATTTAAAAAATGAGACGTGGGGAGTGAGGGTGTTCCAGTTCAATATACTGATCATAAAATGGATGTGAACATTTCAGGGATGAAAGATGCTTGAACATACAGAGAGGTGACAAATAGAAACTTACAGTCACGTTCAGAATTAAATTAAGTATTCTCACCTGAAGTCCTCATCCTCTATTTTGCCTTCTAGGCACCTATAAAAGGTATGGTATGCTAGTCAAAGGTTCCACATACACACAATTTGTTGTCCAGCCCCTGTTGGTACCTAGGGGGTTATCTACGTGACATCTTGGTATGCAACACCGTGGTGTATTTTTCTATTACTCCATCAACATGGTATCTTTTAAATTTTGCTTTTTATATATGTCTATCTCCTCACTAAATTGATTTATTTTATTGATTGGGTGTAAGCTTTTGATACAATTTGTGGATTATATAATTTCTTTGCCATATTCTGTAATTTATCCCAGTTATTCTCTATTTACATTTTTCTATTAAACATTTAATGTGTGCTAGTATCAGTGTGTTCCTTTTTTTCAGAATCTTATTTCCTTGTCTACAGAGTCTTTACTTGGAATTCTATTTTCTAAGGTATACAGGCAAATCTTTCTTTGTAATTCAGACTTGGAGACCTGGATCATCTTGTTTGCCCCCTTTCAATTTCAACAATGTATTTCTTATATTGAGAAGAATAAAATTGAATGTGATATAAAAAAAATCAATTCAATTTCTAAACCATTATCTGGGGAGCAACATAAGGTACATTATTAGCAGTATATTTTTTCTTTGAAATCAGAATCTGTTGTGAGGTGAATTTAGGTCTCCCTGACTGCAGTAAAAGTAAATGGAATATAATGGGCCAAAGTGTTATACAATACAAGCCTTTTCAAGCTAAATTTTGTCTCCCTGTCAAGTGACCCTGATATGTTACCACAGGCATTAGTATATCTAAATTTATAGTAAATGCAAACTCCAATGGGAGATAAGGTGCCAAATCAAAAGAATCTGTGCAAAACTGAAGTAATTCATTCTAGGTATCTATTGTAGTCACCAGCTGGAGCTTTGTGTCATCATTAATATTAGGTTTTAAAGCTTTCACATATATGCAAGGTGTTTCACATAACAAATTAAGTTAGGAAAGTCTAAATTTTATGATTATTCAGTGGCTTCAATGATATAGATCCTTCACTTATATGGATCATTGAAATTTATGTTGTGCATTAGAGTAGTGAAATAACATTCAGAATTTTAGAGAAGGGTGCCATGTAAAAGAGAAGAAAAGAGGATGATGAAGGAAGGACAGTGAGAGCATCCTACCACAGTTCCTATTTAATTTTCTTATTGAAGTCTTATTCACTAAAATAGCAGAATTTAAGTTGATGATTAATTAATCCAGTGAGAAAACAATATAAAAACTGGATCACTTCCTCTCTAGCCTGCTCTACTTGCTGAACAAATTGATGGCTGCATTCCAACACAGTGATGTAATTCATTTGTATCTTAAAATGAAATCTTCAATATGACCCACTGTTGGGTTTTTTTCATCTGAGACAACAGTACCATTAGATGGCACTCTGGGTAAAGTTGAAAAATTACTTTGTAAGGATGTTGCAACTCAAGTGTTTAATGAAAGCACAATGAAAGAGAAAATAGCAAAATTTTCATCAAATATGAATATATTCATATTGATTATATTTTCAATATTCTATGTTGAATTTCAAAGAATTATTTGGATATTATATTTGAAAACAACATTTTTTAGCACCTTTTTTTTCTTTTAAATGAGAGGTAGTGAATGCTTCCTGTAGGGATGATGCACTAACTTGTTCTTTTTTAATCTTATTTTCAGCTTTCTAAAGGAGATCTTAAAAGCAAAGGAAAGAATGTCAATATCTAATTATGTAAGACAAGTATCTCACAACATGAACATTTCACAGTATTATCACAGTGGCTGAAAAAGTAAGTTACCTCTCAGATGTGTGTGACTATCTCATACATATTTTATCTGAAAGTGAAAGCCTGAAAATTTTTTACTAAGTTTGGCTTTCCCTTACTTTGTATGTATAAGTATTAGAGTACAATAAAAACATGCTTTTGAAGGATGTTCAAAGATGGGCTTTTTTTTGACAGAAGTCTCCATGTGGAAAAGAAGCAAGCAAAAATTCTGCAACTCAAAGCAGTCAATTATTTAAGGAAAAAATTCTTCTCCTAGAACATCTAGACTAGTTTATCTTTTCATCTGGGTCTACCTGTACAGACATCCTACATCCTGGTAGAAACAAACCAAATATAATATTTAAGTTATGATACACTAAATAAATATTTTAAATATTGTCCTTTAACTCCAAAACTGCCATTACTTAAACTCAAGCAACCATGAATCCAGTTGAATCCCATAAAGTTCCAAAAGTACACAGATGCAGAGCTGGGTGAAGGCCTTAGTGATTAAATTGTTACCTGGCTTGTTTCCTATGAAAAATTAGATTGCCACAGTTAGAAAACCTTACACTTCAGAGGTGCAATTCTACTTTTAAGCTATTCTTAATAACTTGTTTTCACCCAATATTCAAAAATGTTTCACCAGATATAGATTTACTCTCCAGACACCTCTATCCCAAATAAAGCATCACATGTATTTCAAGCAAGTGCTGTGAATTCCAAAGTAGACTTTTTATCATGAACACCAGCTTATATGCTTCAGTCTGCTCTACACTGTGAAGAAGAGAAAATGAAAGTTAAAGTGCTGGAAGTGTCCTCCATATGCTTTTGGGGAGCAAAACATCCTCCGTAGTCTTCTTGTGCTTTAGCCATGTAAAGCTAAGTTACCAGAAAATCACATTCTGGAGGCTCTCCAAATTTTTAGGGTCAAGTTGTCAAATAATTTATGCCATGGGGACTTCTGAGTGCTGAGAAGTTCCTTAGGAAATTTTGAGTAATTGATGATGAGTGAGTGACACTGTCTCCTTAATATAAGACAAGGGAAAATTTAGAATATATTAGTATTAGTATCCACTGATAGCACATATTTAGTAGTGGTATCCACTCACAATAGGACGTGTAACAACACCATCTAATCATACAGGAAGATTGATTGATATTTCAAAATGGACCCCTGTATTTTATACCTCCTTTCTATCTCCAGTTTTGGTGAACATTATTTTCTTCTCCTTCCCATCCACTAGATTATTTCCATGAGAAGTCCCATTCTACAGCAATGATGGTCTTACTTGATATTCAGACACAGGTGTGAAGCTGCCTTTCTTTCTGCGTGCAGTCTTCAAAAATTAAGTTCCACTCTGTTATATCTACAGGGGGAAATTTCACTATTCTGACACCACTAGGGCATTGTAGGCTAGATCTAAGTCTTCAATCGTTCCCAGATGATCCAGCTGACCTCTGATAGTGTTGTTCACTTTGCAAGTCTGTATTAAGAAAGTTAGTACAGAAATTAAACTAAAAAAAAGGAAAAAATATTTCAAGAGGAAAGCTTTTAGAATTGGAGATTTTTCATTCATCACACAGAACTGTTTTCTACACTTTGGTGATAATCTAGTAAAATGTAACTTCTCAGACTTATTCTTTCTTCTTCCTTTGCAATAGTCCCTTAGATGTCTTTTCTGTGATATTCTTCTTTTCTTGCCCTTGACTCTTCTCAGCACTGAAATGTTTGCTTAGAGGTATTATTTCTCCAGCTATTTGTTTCTTTTTCATTTTTTTATTCAACCAGTCAATTAAGCTAAACAAATTTAGTCAATTCAGTAGATATTTCAGCAACTGGATCCATAAAGATATTTTGATTTAAATTTCTATATGAATTTTCAGATCTTCCTTTACAATGGAAACTCTAGTCTCCAAATATGTAGTTATTTTTGTGGTGCTTCAGGATTCCATCAATGCATGAATGAATTAATCAAACTATTACCAATGTAAATCCCTGTACGCTATTTGGATGCAAATTTCAACCTTGTGGAATACCGGTATTTTTAAAAATAAAATAAAAAACCAGCAGCACAACAGATTTTGCTTATTTGGCTGGTTGGTTTTTTTACAAGCCCTCTTTTTGTAGTGCAGGAGAAATGTGAATATAAAATGGCATCAAAAATGCAGCAGATAGTTTTTTATCTGCATATCAGGACACAAAATACCATGTTATAACTAGTTTGAGATAGAAAATGTGCAGTTGTTTTCCACTGCAGTTCACCTAGAGGAATAATCACTTTGCCACTCTGCAGACTAAAGAGGAAAGACCCATCATATCAGGAGAGATGCTGGAGCTGAGTAAGGGAGCCCCACCTGCTCCCTGTATAGCAACCATGACAATTAAGTAAAGCCAAGGTGATAGCAGCAGGTGGTTCTTCTGAGAAGGATGGAGGCATCCACCTGCTGGCCTGCTGCACTCTTCTCTAGAGGTGAGCTCCTTACCAGGGGCTTCTATCAGGGCTGTTACCAGGACCACGGCTATTTCCTGTCAGTGCCAATGATACAGCCAGGAGCAGCATGAGTATCAAGGATTACAGAGTCCTGTGAGCAGTGATATGGGACTCAGAAGCACAGCTAGTTTTTTCATCAGTACTCCTGGCTTAAGGGAAGGAGGTTAAAAGGGACAGTCATATTTGGAGAATAAACAATGGTTACAGGACTGATGGCACAGCCAGGGCTTAAGTACTTAGACCATGGGGCTTGCTTTGAGAGACCTGTTCTGCTGAGGGTAGATGAGGCCCATCTGTCAGAAAAGGGGAAAAACATCTTCGGTCACAGACTTGACAAGCTGGTCAAGAGGGCTTTAAGCAATAATTGGTGGATAAAGGGAACTTCAATCCATCCCACTCCTGTCAGTTTGACGCCAGTGACAGAATGAGATGCCCAGAGCCTAGAGCAGGGTTACAGATCAGCAGGAGAGCACCCAAAGAGAAACACAAAGGAATTCCAGCTGCTCCAGACAATAAGGCAGCTTCTATGGGGGCCCGACTTAAATATCTCTATGCAAATACATACAGCATGAAGAATAAACAGGAGGAGCTAGAGACATACACACACCTGCAGGGCTATCATCTTATTTGAACCATGGAGATGTGGTGGTATGACTCCTGTGACTGGAGTGTCTGAATGGAAGGATACAGGCTCTTTAGGAAGGACAGCTGCATGAGACAAGGAAGGGGTGTTGCTCACATGACGGAGACCATGGCAGGAAGGTTGGAACTAGATGATTTTTAATGTCTCTTCCAACCCAAATTTTTGTAAAATAACACAGAAAGCTTGACCACTATGAGCCAAATGTCTGCTAAAGGTCCTAGAAGAAAGTGATCAGTAGGAAGAGAGCTATACTGCACATTTACATGAAAATATAACAGAAAGCACCACTGACTTTCACAGAGTGTATTGACGATGTAGTTGTCATTAAGGTGTCAGACAAAAACCTCTGTAACAATGAAATTCTCCAAAGGTCTTTTATCTGGTGCCTACCCCTTTTATTGATCTCATACAACTGCAGATCCCTCTGTCAACCAAATAACACTGTGGTGTCCTTATGTTCATATCTTTCCCCTATCCTTGTCCTTTCACTCGCAGTAGGCTATTCGGGAAGACCTTGAAGAGATGTAACAAAAAGTCTTCTACTACCCTGAGCCTTCTGCATCACCTCCAGCAACCCACAGAGCAGAGCAAAAACGGTATCAGAAATGCTTTTCTACAAAACCCTCAAAACTCTACATGCATATTCATACAAAGGTCAATTAGAAGCTTTTATTACTTAGCATAAATGAAAACACAGAGATATTAGCTAACCTCACATTAGGCAGAGATTAAAATGGCCAACAGGAACCAGATGGCATCCTGTCTTTGTGTTCAAGATTGAGTCTGTCTATAGTTTACAATGTACATCAGTGTAGTTTGTAGTATATACATTTCTAATTCCTGAGTGATGCTTAAAAAAAAAAAATCTGCTTTTGTTCTTCTGTCTTTAGTTCAAACATCTTTACTCTCTTTTTTTCCTCCAGGCTGATAGAGATATTAAAGGAAGTAATCAATATGCTAAATAATACCCTGTGGTATCTTAAAAAAAGAGGTGCAACATTTCATTATGTCTAATCATATGAACTGAACGGCAAACTGACAAACTCTCTGGGGTTGTCACAAATCTTTACACCTACACTGCACAGGAATTCAAATATTGTAGTTTTTTTACAGTGAATTGTTAAAGCAAATATATTTTATTGTCTTTCTCATAATCTTCAATGAAACTATAAGTCAGCTGTCAAGTTTTGATGGAAATTTACTGTTTAAAAATTATTTCTTAGGTAGGTGGCAAAATCATCATTATTATTAAATTATTATTATTATTATTATTAAATAGCCATTAGTATTTTTACTTAGTATTTCTGTAGTACCTATAACTAGACTTCCTCAAAAGCAAGAACATTATTTCATACACAAAGTTAAGGTTTGGAATGCATTTTCACTTTGCATCAAGAAAAAAAAAACCCATATACAAACAACAACACTACCACCATAAACAAAAAACAACCAGACAAAAAAACCTTTACAGAAAAAAACATGAGAGAAATGCAAAAAGAGTCCAAAATTATAAAAAGACTTAGGGATTAATACATACCCAAGCAAGTAGCTGGACTACTGCTAGTGTTGTTTAGTGTGTGAGACAGCTTCCCATCTAATTCCTGCAATTCGTCTTGTCCCTTTCTTTTTCCTACATTGCTACAAACAGGAAAAAAGTTGTGAATACAGTAATAGTGACATGAGTTTATAATTGGAAAAAAGTACAGATGCTGCTTTCCACTGCTGCTACCTCTTCTCAAAATAGTTTCAATACGTTGATTATCCAACCAGCTGGGAGGAATACTGGTGATGTTTGGTTAGTCAAAGAGTTAGGTAAACCCAGTTAAATGAACAGCAGGAATACATGGGTGGATGGACTAGCTTACAGGTCTGAGCTGCATGCAAGCTCTTAAACAGCTGAACAGCACATACAGTCTCTTAGCCATGACTGGGCCCAGGAATAACTTATAAACTGTATCCACACATACTCTGTCATGTAACATAGAGACTGTTCCTCTATCTAATATGTGGAATGATGGAAAGAGATGTCAAAAGACTGGGCAAAAGGAACAGAGGGAGAAGAAAACAAAAACCTTAGGACATGTTGATATTAGAATTTAGTTTGGCCCTTGAGTAAAAGATCTATATACCAAAACAGATGGTGTTGAAGATCCATTATTCAACATCTGCTTTTCAGAAGGCTTCTTCAGATTAGCCGTTGTCTGGTCCTAGAAGATGAATGTTCATTAATGCCAAGAATGCATTAGGTGTTCTCCTGGGATACATTATCTTGTTTAGTTTCATCTAGAGGAATCTAGTTTGTGAGCTCCAAGCCTGCACTGTGATGCAATCTGAAATCCAATGACTGAGAACAATAAGTACATTTATTTTTCACTCAATCTAAACAAACTGTAGACACGCCCCTAGGCCCTAGGAATTACTTCTTCATTTCTATGGTTTTTGTCCAGTGTTTGTAGGCTCTATATAAACAGTGCACTGATTGTCAATAGTATTTAGGATATTAGTAGTGACTAATGGAAATATTTTAATTCAAGGTAAATCCATTAAGAATTAGCTTAGAAATTGATTTTTCATCCTATGACTAAGAACCCTGTACGTGATAACACTCTATTTCTTGCTTCAAAGATCCAGCTTGTGAAAGAGAGACTGAAATGTTCCTTGAGCATCATCACTCTTTGTTTCCTCATGATGCATGGAGAAATGTGAAGGATGTGTCCATGTCCTCTGAACTTGCTGCATTTTTTTCAGTGTGGCCATTTTGTCCCTGACAGACTAACTTTTGCTGACTAGGTCTAAAAGTCACAAAACATGGTCAGCTTGTTAAAGTTATCTGAAATGATCTGAAGAGTGTTTAACCCTAAATTTCTTGAAATTCTATAAGAGTTCAGAACTAAGCAAGTGAGTGTAGTGAGAATTGGCGACCAACCTTACTTTATAGTTGCAGAAACATGATTTTATTTTACCTTATTAACAGAAAACAAATTTACATCAACATGTTTGGAACTTTCACTGAATTGCCCCTGACATGAGTGTCAGAGGCCGGTGCTGTGGTACTGTAACTTCTTGCAATATTTTGCAAGAGGAGTGATAGAAAACTCCAAGAGGATCTTTAAGTTCCCAAGCACAGGATTCACTAACAACCCCAGAGATTTAGAAGATGAACAGTGAGTGCTTCTCAAGTGTTTTCTGTGAAAAAGATTTTTCACTTAACAACACGAGAGTATGCAGCTTCAGAAATTTTAACTGAACAATATTGAAAGCTGTTTAAAGCTGGTTAACAGATTTTAAAATAAACAATGTGATATTTTTTAATGTTCAAAAAACCTTTTTAATTTAATAAGATGAAGATCACCACTAATAGAGAATATACTCCCACGAGCATTTTGTTGTACAATAAAAAGGGAGCATTATTCACATGTTAATAGGGCAGAAATATGTGCAGAGTAGTGACTTCTTTATGAGCAAAATGAGAAGATAGAAGCAGATAGATCGTATTTAAATGTCTTCTGTTAGTTACAGCCTTCTAGGATTATGCCTCCTGGAATTAAAAGCTTGAGTTGTGCAAAATTAATGAAGTCACCAAAGCATCACCTAAGATTTGAGCCTTAACAAATGCAATATATCAAGAGTATGAATTAGCTCTGTGCTGGAAAATTATCTTTTCCCAAACAAAAAAATCATTAGAAGTGATTGCAATCTGATGCTTTCTAAATTTATTAATTTTTGGTATTAAAATGATCTTGGAAGTTTAATTGAGAAATATGTTTTCAAAATACCATGCTAAACCATTCTGATTAATCCATCGCATCCAATGTTTAGGAAAGTCTTCTCCTTGCAAAGATAGAATAATGAGAAAATGAGGAATTTTTCTCAGGAACTTGACAAAATGTAGAAGGAAATGGAAATAATCTAAAAGCATGTGGAAAAAATAAGTTAAGGAGAATGTTTGATTTCTAGCCTGAAAACATTTATACTCACTTTTCAGTATCTCAATTTAAGAAAAACAGTTCTCTATCCAAGACACATATAAGCAAAATGTGACACAGACAATAGCTTACAGCTATTTGCAGTGCAGAATACTGTATTCAAAAAAGTAAGGTAACTTAATGTAACCACAGTGATCTGCTCTTTTACCACATCAGAATGGAAGGTGGATTTTTCCCAAGAGAGACAAATAGCTAATAACATTTTCAGGAGTGAATCGGGCAGAATGGAGAATACAAAGGATCAGTAGGAAAAAACGAAAACAGAGGATAGTATGCTGAGGTTGCAGATGGATCGTACATTGAGACCTTTGATAGCCATATCTCATATTTCCCCTTCTCTGAACTTTGTCAGGCAGATGTGAGCTCCTAAATTTGCCTCCCAGTTTCAGTCTCTAGCACCAGCTCTATACAATCATTAAGGATGTTAACTTAATGAGATAAGTATAAGCAAAATTATGCCTATTAAGTTAAATATACTTGAAATAACTGTGAAAAAATTAACTTGGTATAAGAATTACTCTGGATGTAACAGTGCAATAGGTGTAAATTGAGAAGAGTAGCACAACTGAATAGGACTTTCTTCTTTTTTATTCTAAGTTAATTGATTTTTCTTTAACCCTAAAATCTCTATAGTACACTGCAGATTCCAAATGAATATAACACTGACGTCCTGGACCCAGAGACACAAATCTTTTTTTCTTGCAAAGATGTTCAAGATCACTCACAGAGAGGATCTAACTATTGAGATATATCTAGTAGTACCTGGTAGTGCACTTTCAGCTCTGGTTATATAAAATTAGCAATCTGCATACACATGGTAGACAAGAGATGTGTCTTCAGTTTCAGTTTTTAAAGGAATTTAAAATTCCTGTGAAATAAAAATAAGGAGTCACTTCTATTTAGTCACACAGAGATAAGTGGTGCTAACACTCACTTGAATAGTTTCTGTAATAGTTTTCATGAACAGCACAATAGTCACATACACAGTTATGACAGCTTCCCTTTTCACGCATGGTGTTATAATCAACTTTCATTCAATATTAAGAGTAACTTGAATAAACATTAACAGATACTCAAAAATTGTTTTGACTTTTGTGTCTTAGATGATAGTTTGGAAACAAAAGATCCAGAGGGTGGAAATTTATTAAATTATGCACCTGGAATGAGGCAACCCTGGCAGTGTGTATGGCCTGGGGAATGAGAGGCTGGAGAACAGTGCCATGGAAAGGGGCCTGGGGGTCCTGGTCAGTGCAAAGTTGAACATGAGTCAGCAGTGCCCTGGCAGCCAGGAGGGCCAACCCTGTCCTGGGGGGCATCAGGCACAGCATTGCCAGCTGGGCAAGGGAGGGGGTTGTCCTGCTCTGCTCTGCTCTGCTCTGTTCTGCTTTACTCTGCTCTGCACTAGGGCAGGCTCACCTCAAGCCCTGGGTGCAGTTTTGGGTGGCATAATATAGAAAACATTAAGTTATTAGAGAGCATCCAAAGGAGGGCAACAAGGATGGTGAAGGAAGGGAAGCCCTATGAGGAACAGCTGAGGTCACTTGATCTGTTCAGGCTGCAGAAGAGGAGACTGAAGGAAGACCTCATTGCAGCCTTCAGCATCCTCCCAANGTCCTGCTCTGCTCTGCTCTGCTCTGTTCTGCTTTACTCTGCTCTGCACTAGGGCAGGCTCACCTCAAGCCCTGGGTGCAGTTTTGGGTGGCATAATATAGAAAACATTAAGTTATTAGAGAGCACCCAAAGGAGGGCAACAAGGATGGTGAAGGAAGGGAAGCCCTATGAGGAACAGCTGAGGTCACTTGATCTGTTCAGTCTGCAGAAGAGGAGACTGAAGGAAGACCTCATTGCAGCCTTCAGCATCCTCCCAAGGAGGAGCAGGTACTGATCTCTTCACTCTTGTGACCAGTGACAGGACTCGAGCAAACGGCATGATGCAGAATCAGGGACGGTTTAGGTTTTCAGAATCAGGTAAAGGTTTTTAACGCTTTGGTGCCCACCCTTTGGTGGCTGGGCACTGGAACAGGCTCCCAGGAGAAGTGGGCACAGCACCAAGACTACCTGAGTTCAAGAAGTGTTTGGACAGAAATCTCTGGCACATGTTGTAATTCTTGGGGAATCGTGCAGGGCCAGGAGTTGGACTCGATGATTCTGACGGGTCCCTTCCAACTCAGCATATCCTATGATTCTGTGATTCTGCATGGACTATTTCTTAAGCCTTTATTTTTAGATCTAACCAACATGAGTCAGCTATTTCAGATCTTTTCAGAACTCTCAAAAAGTTCATCAAGGAAAAACTTGTATGTACAGTAAGTTCTTCATTACAAGAAGCCTATATTGTCTCATTTATATTTGTTAGGGAGCAACATCTAAGACTGATATGTCTGCTTCTATCGTGTAGATAACTAAGCAAAGTAAAGTTTAATTAAAATTACTTTTATCAATAAGTTTACTATTTATATTGTTAATAATTTCTTCAGCACTATTTGACAGAGACTTTCATTTGGGATACAATGCCTGTATTATTAATAATACTAGAAATCTCTATAGTAAATAATTTATTTACTTTTATTCAGGCTATTTCATATTGTATTTTTTTTTTAATTTCTATTTGTGTGCTAATTTTAATTAGCATAGCAAACTAATTTGGTAGGAATGCATAAGGATTTTTCCAAGGTCATTTTTGTTCAGCATATATAGATTTAACATGAACAAACTTACCTTGAACTTGAGTGGGAGTGGAGAAAGCAGAAATTTTGTTTTCGAAGGCTTATTTCTCTGTTGTTTATTTTTGTGTTATTTAATAGCAATAGTCACTGCAAAGGTTGCTGTCACAAGCAAAGTGAATTTGATTCAGCTGCTGCTAATCTTGTACAAACACAAACCTGCTAATTGAAAAGCTAATTATGATGATGGAGTGATGAGAAGCACGTTGGGCAGGATGACATAAAACCCATGAAACATCTATTATAAACCAGCTGGTAGCCTTTGAAGCTAGAAGTATTATAGATTGCTTTCTTGTGTTAAAGCAGGGATATTAATGTTATGCCTTGCACAGTTAGCTATTTTTTAAAATCTGGAACTCTCAATAACCACAGATTTTAAGCAGTCAGAATATTTCATAATAATAGTATGTACATCAGTTCTATCAATGTTGACTTTAATGGAAATGTTTAATAAACAGGAAAATGGGAGGTATATGAAGTGCTGATAAATATGAAAAATGAGAAGTCATCAAGCAAGAACTCTATTTTTGCTTCAGTCATTTAATTTTTTGGCAAGACTGATTTGTATTTGAACATTATTGAAGAGGAAAGTCAGATGAACAAGGATTTGAATCCTTTTCTATTCAGATGTTTGACAAAGTTCTTACTAGGTTACAGTGGAAGTTTGTGCCAAAGAATCACCTAGCAGCAAATTTTCTTACTTGATGTGGTAAATATTGCACCAACCTTTTCCCCAAAACATGCCACCAAACTGTCTAACTCCATAGTACTATAAATCAGAGAGAGAGTAGAAATGGAGATCAGGTTCTTTTTATTTAAATATTTTACAGACAATAAAAGAGGATTAATAATTCAGATGTTATAAATAAACCACTTTAAATATGTATTTCATTATAGTTCAATGGATTAAAAATAATCTTTTAACTCCGATATTTGAGTTTTAAAAAATAAAAAGTTAAAATAAATAAAGTTGCAAGAAATAGCCATGTCAGAGACTAACTTTTAGATATAAAATATGAACTGGAGAGTGAGTAATACTTCTTGGCATATCTCTGCTGAATTTTCACCTGAAAGTTCTTTGGACTGTCTCATTGGGGAAAAAACTCTTGTTAAATCTTTTAACGACATCAAATAAGTCCTCTTTTTTGAAAGGTCAGTAAGGTTACTTACACATACTCTGCCGCAAGAAGAAACATATGACTATTGTGGATATTCTCATAAAGCCACATATATTCTTCATTTTCAATACATTCTAAGCATTTTTATTGAAAAAAAAATTGCCTGATGAATTTGACATGAAAATATTTGCCAGAAATTATTTTAATGTCATCCAAAAAATTTGTGACTAATTAACATCTGGAGAGAAATGATAAAATGCAATTAAAGCAGTTGGGGGAAGATTTCAGACTGAATACCAAAGTGCATCACATTTTCCTATGCAGATACAAATATCACTTAAATCAGCACAACCTGGTTGTGATTAAGTAGCAACTAGTAGGAACAAGCTTAGTGGAAATAAGAAGTGTGTAACAGAAGGCATAAGATAAACCAGAATCAAACGTGAAATTCAGTGTCTTCTTTACTTTTATACCATTTTCTATTGATTTATTTGTAATGTATGGAGTCAGAGAACATATATGTGAGTGCATTGCCAATTTCTTCAATTCCTTTCTTCTCTGTGATTTTATATTAAAGGTTCAAAATCTGTATTTCTGAATCACCATGTGAACAATCCTGTACATTGCTACCCATGAAATATATTTTATAAAAAGTTGTCTGAATATGCCCTCACTTCTATCCACAGATTTTTGTAAGAAGGAACTCAAATTCAGATTGAGAGCTTGAATTCTTCCAATCTGCTTGATGTGGCTTTCACTCATTTTCCTGATTTGGAGGAGTTAGCTCAGATCAAGTAGGTCAAAATCACTGAGAATTGTCTCCCTCACTCAGCTTCCATAACGATGGAAGGTTTCCAAGTATGAAGGAAAACTCCAGGGCTGATAGATAATTTCCTACATCTGTTTTGTGCACATGCAGAAAATATTTTTAAGAGAATAGTGGTAAAACTGATCAGACTTACAAGCTAACTTCAGGAGCTGAAGCTGATTCTCAAGGAACTAGAAACTTTGATGGAAAGATTATCCTGGGAATAGTTCACTTGGTCTTTTTGAAAGAACCAATCTCCTTAATTTATGTACCAAACAAATTTAACAATTTTAATTACATGTATCATATTTTGCTTCTCTGACTTCTCTATTAATGTTTTACAGAGCTAAGAAAATACATCATGGATGTACATTTGTGAAAGAAATCAAATATTGACTTACTGATAAGAGACCATGACAATCCCATTTTTTAAGAAAGACTCTTTTTAGCATATCAAATTTCATTAAATGACACAGGGCATACAGATATATTTAAAGTTAGACCTCTTGATCAGACTTTTTCCAAGTATATCTGTTGCTCTGTCCTTGATGCAGGAACAAGACTGCCAGAGTCTAATGAAATTTGATTGAACTTTGATTAAGATAATTGCACAGGGCTTTGAAATGCTAGCCTTGATAGAAGGACTGGATCTATTATCTTCAGCAGTGTCTAGACTAGTAAATATTTGTTCAAACTCCAAATCAAAAAGCAGAAAAGCAAAACTGTAGTCTCATCCTCTGGAAAAAAAAAAAAGTTCAATGAAGCAGTATCTAAATAAAAATACTTTGAAAGCATTCATTTAGTAAGAGACAGATCTGCTGAACTGTGTTCAGTGACACCATAAGAGAAGTAAAGAAGATTGGTGAGAAAATGGAATCTGTAACTTATATTTAAAAATATTCCACTATTTCTACAGAAATCACTGAATTATTAGTGCTATGCTAATAAAGTCAGTTGGGTCACCTGACTTGTGTCCTTGCTGTGTTATGTCTTTTAATAAATAGTAAATTAATAAAAAGTTAATTTCATCACAGGTTTGTGATATCTAGGCAAGTAATAAGAACTATGTTGCACAGACAAAAACGCATGCCAACCAGCAAGAGTACCTTTAGGCAGAAAATAAGGAAAAGAGATTTCTCACCAGTGGCATTTTAAAATAACCTTTCAAAGTAAAAGGACTGAAAAAAAGCCTAACTACTTTTAATATGTAGATTTACCAATCAGTATAAAGAAATACTGGATTATCCAAAGTCCTCCTTGTTCTACAGTTTTCATGGTTTTGTTCAATGTATTCTCAAAAATCAAAGAAGTCAACATATTCCCAGCAGTTACTGAACAGAATTTGATTGAACCCTGTTAGAGGCTGTTACAAAATAGAAGAAAATTATTCTTTAATAGTGGCACCTCTACAAACAGACATTTTTCCTGAAATTGCAAAGACATAAACTACAGGATGATGTAAAAGGTGACCCATGATATTATGGTACTCAGAAGAACTGTCACTTTTCCAGTGCCTTTGTACAAAATATCCATTTTTTTACAGTTACCTGAATCTTTCCCCCCACCTTAAAATAGTATTTAAATTCTGTGTTTAGCCAAGTGCTAATAACCAATACAAATATATTACAATACTGTAACTTCCAAGTTAAAGCTGGGTGGATGCAAAATTAAATTTCCTTTGGAGGTTTTCTTTTATAGAATGATTATTTATTTCACGTAGGTAACATTCTCCAACCCTGCTTATGCTTCACTGCAGGGACAGGGGAATTCCTGCAATGTAGTATTTTAGCCAAGGAGGTCTTTCTGTCTTCCTCAACTCCAAAGTAGGTCAATAATTGAGTAAGGCAGCATTTACACTGGAGGTTTTAAGTTGCCCTGCCACTTCTGAGGATGCATTTGCTGTAAGCAATTACAGTCATCACAGATTAAAATTTTCACTTTGCTTTTCACAGGTAGGTACAATATTCGTGTTTTGAGAAGGTGGTTTCTGAATATTGAATGAGAAATATTCCCCAAACAGTTTTTCTTTCATCAAGCCAGAAGTAAGCTGAAAGAAATACATATCACTGTCAACACCCAAGGCTTTGTTTTTACAATTTGACAGGAGTATGCAATCCTTGCAACAATTTCTCCAGTGAATGAAGAGCAGAAAGCAGTGTATAATACAGCTTATGATATGGGTTTTGCTGCTCTGAGTGTGTTTTTCTGTTCTGTGACAATGACAATAGTATTAATGACAAAGCAAAGAAAAAGTGAAAATTCAATTATAAATAAGAATATGAAATATATCTTACTTTTTCTCATCTAATTTATATTTTTCAGGACGTGTACTTTCTAGCTGTAATTATATTTGCACATTCTTATATGTATCATTTTATAAGCCTTAAAAAGATATAGTAGCATCATTATATGTTGGTATATTTGGTAAGAGTAACTGAATTTGGGAAAAAAAAAACCAAGTTCTTTTACAGATAAAGTGGCAAATACAATGTGCAAGGAATGGGAGATAATCAGTGTTCCAGGCAAAGGTGTATTATATAATTAATCCAAAGTAGAAATGATCACTGTCTCACAAGAAAAATTTTCCTGTTGTATTTGTAGTGAGAAACTTGAGCAAGAATCAGCTGAAGCGCACACATTCCACTCCCCTTATGCTGAAGTTCAATCCTTTTTTTTTTGTAGCCTTGAAAGCCCCCTGACACATCATGCCTTCCAGGAAAAAAATCACATAATTGTAAGTTTAGGTGGAACCTATGGAATACCTCTCTGGCCATCTCAAGGCCCCTTCAGCAGAAAAGTTTAGAGGCAACAGTCTTTTTGGAACATGTATATTATATTTTTGAATCTGCCTTGCACATCAAATGGCACCTGGAAAGGTCTGTGTGAATTAGCAGGGGGTTTTCTGAAGAACTCAACCTGTGTTGTAGAATAAAACTAGAATCTGGAGGGAACAAAAGTAAAAGAACCTTTACAGATTCTCCTGTGAACATTATTTTATTTTTAAAATCCTGTTTAAAATATTACAGAATTTTAAAACCTCTTTTTTTTTTTTTTTGCTTTTTTCTTTTTTCTTTTATTTTTTTCCTCATGGTAATGATTTCTCACTGTAGATTTTTATCCTTTCCTGACACTTTCTATTTTGGTATAATAAAAGACTTGCAATACATCAATCTTTGTACACTATGAGCAAGTGCATATATGTTCAAATTCTCTTGGTTTCCTTAACAACTGCAAGTGCTCTGTGGAAGAAGGGGATTTCTAGTCAATTGCTGCAATATGATGTTCCACTGGAAGAAAGACTGGAAAATATGATTTAGCAAGTTTAATTTTTTTTCTCTGCATTTTCTGTTCTGTGATGTTGCCAGTGTTCATGATGATTCAGTTTGCAAAGTCCACTTGAGAAATATTCAGTTCCAGTTAGATTTATGTGCATTAACTAGATAATACTATCTCAACCCACAAAGAGAGAATGCTGTAGCTGCCTTGTTTTGTCACTGCCAAAAGCTGCCAAGGTGAGGTCCCACACCCTGTTTGCGATTCATTAGCCGTGTCACCTTTGCTAGCTATGGCACCAGGAACTAATTATCCTTTGTTTTGCCCATGACTTCACCCTTCTGAAGTCTTAAATATCCATCTAGACCAATTTGAACACGTCTTTTCTCTTAAAATGCAGAGTGAGCAGTTGCTGCCTGTTGATGTTAACAGGTTATTGCGGGACCTTTTCTTTCTCATCTTTCCAAGTGGTTAATATTCACTCAGACAATTTATTCAGTCATGCTTTTGATGTGCACAAGAATGTGAGAAGGATGGGAGGAGTTTCATCTGCCACTCTGTGTTTGCAGTAGACTTAAAGATGGCTCTTCTTCCAAATTCAATTTCATATGTATATATATTTTATATATATTTATTAAAAAAAAACTGCTTTCCCCTATTAGCTTCTACTTGTGCACCATCAAGCACGTGCTTTTTCCTACCAAAATTTCTAATTATTATTGGAAATACACGAATCGCTCATTACTGACTGATTCACATTACTTGTATTTGTCCAGTTTTAACTATACATATTTCTTTTGATTAAATCTCTGCAAAAATAATAAGAAAGAATGGCTCAACAGAAATATTTCTGATTAACAAAAGCTAGCTACAGGAAGGAAAAATACTAGAGGTTAATAGGGTTTTTATTGTTTGAAATGATTGAAAAGATCTTCCAGTTCTTTTCAAATTCAGTCTGGGTGGTGGGAGCATGTTTATTGTACAAGAGACTTCTGTGTTTTCTTATGAATTAATTTTATACTTAATAGTAGAACAAAGCTAGACTTGCTAAGCTTGGCATATGACGTCTTTCTTTGTTAAAAGATATTTTAAAATAGCAGATGTAATGAAAGTCTAATACAATAAACAAGTCTACAGAGGAGAGCAAATGCACAGTATGGATGATGAATGCAAATAAAATCAGCAGAGACTGAAATGCAGACAAGAGAATGCAATGAGAAAAACTGAAGAACTTTCTTTGAAATGTATTCATGTTTATCATCATGTGTCTCAATGAACAGAAGCATTTCCTATCTCAAATTTCATTCCTATAGTAGAAAATTTTATTTTTCTGTTGTTAGTCCTGAAAAAATGACTAAAACTACTAATCACCTGTAGAGAAAGTAGTTTAATTTCTAGAATTTCAGTGAGAAAAATACCAGTTAGTGTCTTTAAAATTTGCATATAAAGATAATGCATTCTTCAAAGTGTAAAAGGATATAATTTTCCACTGGGCTCAATCTAAAGGTCTGTAAGTAAATTCAAAGACTGTAAAATGACATAAATACTAGGAAGTCTGCAAATTTTCAAATGTGTCATGTGGTGTGCAACATTTTCAGCTATTATCAGCATTTCCAAACGTGAATGATTATATTAGCTGAATTTGTAATGGACACTAGTATTGGATAAGATATTATTAATTAGGAAGAAGTCCAGATGAATCAGACTGAAAACTTACTTCAAGATCAGATGAGAACTATTATACAGCCATGATTATTATGATAAAGAATGACAGATTCTGCTCTCTCATGCTATGTAAATCTAGAATCATTACATTTTTGGTAATGCAGACCTTTATTTTGTCCTCAGAATGGCAGAAAGGAGGAAACTGTCCAAGAAAAATTAACTTAAAGAAGGAAGTAAATATGCCTCGAAGTAGGAATAGACAACATTAGAAAAGACAGTGAAATAGTAACTGAGCAAGGAAGTAGAAAAAATGATTCTTCAGATTTAATATCCAGAAAACAAAATATAGGGACTGACAAAGTGAAAAGGCACAATTTAGTAATCCAGTTCTTTAAAATACTCACCAGAACAGAATGATCTAAGGTGGAAACACTTACAGTGTTTCAAATATTAAATAAAAGTATTATAGATCACACATGATGCAAAGTATAGAAAATATTATACTGTTCAAATGATGCTTCAAATGATGATGAAGTGCCTCAGAGCATGCCCCAAAAAGTTCTGAACATTTATTCTCAGAGGGTTGTCATAGAAATAAGGAAGTCACAAGAAAGCAAAGTGTGAAATACACTGGAAACTCAAAATCTTCAAAAAGACTGGAGAAAACAGGCTTTGTTCTTAACCTTAAAAAGGCAGCTAAGGTGGGATATTACTGCAGACAGCTATCTAATGCTGGCTTTACTGGACATATTATAGAGTCATGGAATGGTCTGGGTAGAGTGAACCTTTAGGTAACATCCAGTCCAATTCCCCCTGCTGTAGGCAGGTACAACTTCCCTGGATTATGTTGCTCAAGGCCTCATCCAAACTGACTTTGAACATTTCTAATGATTAAGGGACATTCAGAACTTCTCTGGGCAACCTGTTCCAGCGTCTCACCAGTATTATCATAAAAGATTTCTTCCTTATATCCAACTAAAAGCCTCTTTTAATTTAAATCCTTTGCTCCTTGTCCTGTCACTATAGGCCCTGGTAGATGTCTTCCTCCATATTTCTTATAAGGCCCTTTCAAGTACTGAAAGGCCACAATGAAGTCTCCCTGGAGCCTTCTCCTCTCCAGTCTGAACAATCTCAACTTTCTGAGCCTTCTCTTATAGAATAGGCCTTCCTCTGATCATTTTCATGGGCCTCCTCTGGGCCCACTCTAATCAGTCCCTTCATGGATGTATACTATGAAAGGACAAAACCCAATGACAAAACCTACCAAAATAGATATTTGGTTAGGAAAAATTCTTCACGGTGAAGTTCGTCAAAGCCTGTAGCAGGTTGTCCAGTGAGACTGTGGAATTCCCTTCTCTGAAGATACTCTAAATTGACTGCCCAAGGCCATGTGCCACCTCCTCTTATCAGTCCCTGATCTGGACAGAGTTTTGGATTAGACGATTTTCAGAGATTCCTTTCAACCTGTCTTTTTCTATGACTGAATAGAACTGAGAAAATGGTTCGTCAGAAGAAGAGGCTAGTTTCTTCTACAACACTATTTCCTCATTTAATAACCATCCAAAAGTGAGAAGAAAGTTGGTAGAGTTCAACAGTTTCCATTGCTAAACTCTGAAATCCTTTGTTGCTCCTCAAACTAGAAACCATTATTAAAGATCTCACTGCACATGCAGGAAATCGGCCACATTAGGTGTTTCTCATGATGACTTGAAAATATCTGGATTAATCTTTAGAATCTGAGTACTATTTTCTTTAGGATATTCACAAAATGAGCCAAGTTCAAGATTCTTGCTACAATAATTTTTAAGTTATATGGATGCAATTGTCTAAAGTAAAAGAAAAGCATTCTTCATATCAGACTAACTCAAAAATTAATACTCTTTTGCTGAAACTTTGCAAAAAGAAATTTCATTGTTATCATCATTAGTTTGAACATATTAGAAGCTTATATTAGTATACTTAATATCAATACTATTTGACCTGTAAACAAAAATAGCAAATGAGATTGAGAATATTCTGGTGGATAGGGCTTCATTCCTGGCTTTCACATTACCCTGATGTGTAAATTGTCTTGCTTACGTTTTTCTCTACATGCTTGATTTTTCACCTTTTGTTCATCTTATTGTAGACAGCTATACACTGTTCTGAACAGTGACACTGCATTCTTGCTTGTTTGTTTTCTTCCTAGTATAATAGAGCTTCTGCGGTTGGAGCATCTAAATAATGCTGTAGTGAAAATTAGCAAACAGCAGTAATGTCACAGTCTCAGATATTTTACAAGTCTTACACAGACTCAGGCCATCAGGTAAATGTAGGACAATAGAATTACATCCTGTGATAAGAGCTGCTGATTTATGTGACTGAACTGAACTTCTGACTTATTTATGTCACTGTCACCTGAACTCTTCAGCCAGACAAAGTAACTTTTTAAAATTGTCTCTTGTAGCAGTTGTTAAGAGTTCTCAATTTTTTGTTTTAGGCACTATACAGACACGTAACAAGACTATACGCCTTCCTAACAAGATCTTGATGTCTAAGTGAAAAAGGCAGGTATTTTTTAAAAGAAGGCAAATACAAAATTAGTAGATGATGAGTGGAAGAAAAAAAAAAGGTCAGCTCTAAACAGCACTGAATTCAGTAATCTAGTATCCCATGCAAAATAGATGTAGGATTAAATTTTTAATCAGCAGAGAAGAAAATCTGTCTCTCCCACACCCAATTTATTAACAAGTCTGTCTTCCTTGGAAACTAAAATAATTTGATAGGATGCAACAGTAGTGAAATAATACTGTTTGATTTATAAATCGAAAATATAAGGAAAGTCCATATTTCTTAGAAGATTAAATAATGGATGAATTTATTCCTAAATTAGCAGGATAGCAAGCTGCTGGAAGGAAAGGGTTAAAAGAGGAGGAATGGTGAGTAGGATGGTAGATTCACTTAAGTGACCTTGCAGATGGGAATGCTGAGGTCTGGAAAATAATAGTGTGGGAAACCTCATTTTGTTATGCCTATGGCTATTTATCCTGTCTCTGTTTTGCGATGTAGAATCTCTGTGTAGAGATAACATAGGAGATTGCAGAGACTTGTAGACACTCTCATAGACATGCTTGAATTCCCTGTCTTGGGAAAGAGATCAAAGCTCAGAGATCACAAAATGCACAGAGAAGATCTCATTATGGTAGGAAACTGCATGCTTGGGCCCTTCATAAAGTGGTGCAAACAGCAGCCCTGATTTCTTCTAGGATGGACTGAGCCTAATGGTGCCAGAGTTCCCATTTGTGTGTCTCTGCCTGGCTGTTGCTTCAGGATCCTCCAGTAAGCAAGGTAATGAAATAAATTTACTATTTGCATTTCAGTCATGGTTTTGTGTTTGTTCTGGCCACATGACTGTGTCAACTCACACAAAAGTCCTCAGCAATATCCTCTTCCACATTCCCAATTTCCTCTACCCACTACTGAAATAGGCTGTCAAAGACTTTCAGGTTTCAGTGGATTGATCACCAGTTTGTCTATATATAATGTTTCTGCAATGATCTACATATGCCAGCCAATACAAGAAACAGCAATTGCTTTAGACGTCTGCATCTAAGTGTTTTGAAAGACTTACATGTCAGCATCAGTCTCTTTTTTTTAACAGAATTGAATTTCTTAAAAGGATTTCTATGGCTTACAAGTTCTTTTGAAACCTCTCTTTACTGTGCATGGCATTTTTTCCCCACAGTGTTTAGGTGAATTTATGTGATCACTTTGAAAAGCAGTATTTTGGCTTAAAATGTAACCTCATTCTCACTGTTTGTTACCACACCCACCCCTCTGTTGTGGTAACCAAAATTAAGGTCACCCTTAATCCCGTGGTACAAAGCATGTTTTTATAGCTTTAGGATACAGTTCTTGTATATTTTCTTTGATGGATAAGCTCATGTTTGAATTCCTAGACGTCTCTCCTCCCATCTTTACTTTCTAGTTTCATTCTGCAGTTCCTTGTTTCCTCAGCTATCCTGATTAAATTTGTGAAGTGCTTCTGAAAACCTCATTGGTGATATATTTTGGGAAAAGCTTTCATAGTGATTGTGTGATGTCACATTTAGATTATTGTAAATTTTATTATTTTTTTCATCTATAGGAAAAATTGCTTGGTAACTTTTCTAAACACTAACTTGTATTGTACTTTTGCTCTGAAAATGTATCTGCAAAAATTGCATTGGGAGTTGAAAAGAGGCAATTTGATCAGATAACTTAAAATGTTCTGTAAAACTATTAAAACACCAATTTTCACTAATAATATGGCCAACTAATTTACTTGATCACTCCAAAGGGACATCTGAGTGGGTAGAAGTGGTTTCCTGAAAAATCTTGTTTTAGAGGAATTCTCCTGTTACTCTGAGGATGCTCTAAGAGGTGGCTCTTAGAGTATGTAGTAAATTAAGGAGGTCACTAATTCATGTGTCTCTGTAGAAACTCAGTCACATTCTCCTGCCCCAGAGGCTTACCCAGTTAGAAATGTATATTACAATGATTGTGATCTGTGAAAAGCCTTTTGTTTTATTTTTTAATTTTATCCTTATTATATAGAACAATTATGTGGTTTGCAGGGAACACGTAAGATTTAGGTATGGAAACAGATATGGCAAAGGTGGAAAGCAGATAGTGGGAGGCTAACAGCTGATGGTGTGAAAGGAGCAGAGAAGATGACAAGAACTGCAGTAAGTGGAGGAAGGACTGAGGTGTCAAGGGTCCAGGAGTCTCAAGGACATTGGAGGACAGAAAGAGTGTGAGGGATTTTATATAGTTGGATTGAGGTGTTTGCAGACCTGGAGTACAAGGGACTCAAAAAATTCTGGGGTATGAAGAAGCAAGGTGTCACCATGATCCTTTATCCTTCCCTTCCCTGAACATTTCCAGCATCTCAGTCTGGGACATATATGTAAATCATTTCAGTGAACTAAACTTTCTATGAAATTACAGTGGATTGTGTAATGCCACTACAAATACACAGATACACCACATACAAGGCAGGTCTCTGCATGCTAAAGGGGAGCTTATTCTTTGTTCCTTCTGCAGGAAGGGGAACCCAGCCCTTAAATAGGAGTAACCATAATTTTATGTACAGATGAAAGTGGATACATACATCATCCTACAATTCTTATGCTATGTAAGTAAGAGATTAGTCGTTTGTTTTCCACCTTGGTCAGTTTGTTGTAGCATTGTACAAAGAGCTCTTCCCATTTAGTATGTACCAGAATGACAGTAAAACGTGTTCACTTGTCTACCAGATAATTAAAACCTTCTGTATACTTTGGTGGGTTCACTGACATAACTCCATCTTAATAGTGCTTCGGAACCTTGCACAAAAATTCTTATATTTTACACAGACTTATTGAAGATTCGATATAAATTTCAATAAAAATGCTCTAAATGCACTTAAACCACTTCCATCTCTATACCTGTACACATCCATCCGTGCAATAGAACAGTAACACTTGGAATAAATTCATAATGCTGTAAGCACTTCCCCTTTCCTGGAAGGGAGTTCCATATTTCAATTTAAAAAAAGAAAGTTAAAAACTGAATTAACTTCACTTCCTATAGGACTAAACATTTTAAGCTTTGATGATTTTTTAAATACTTTTTTTCCTTTTTTCTTCTGTAGAATGTAAGAGGAAATCACTCAGTCAAGTTTTGCCTAAATCTCATCATTCAATACATATTATATTCAGAAGTATTCCATTATTTTTATTCTCCATAGTCACATTTTCATACTGATTCCCAGGAACTGTCTCAGGTTTCAAACCAAAAATCTCAAGAAACACAAAATGTTTCTTTTTTCTAGAGGAACAGATACACATTTGCAGCTCCAGAGTCCTTTCAGCAGCAGAGCATATCTTAGGTAAAAGACCTGGAAGAAAGATGCAATGGAAGAAGAGAATAAATTTACGAACAAACCAATATCTCCTGGGAGCCCAGGAAAAGGTACACAAGTTTTATATTCTTATTCCAAATTAGAGCATGTGAGCAACACACAATTAGGCATAGGAATGATTTCTCAACAGTGTTTATTTTACGTGACAGGTTTGTCTACTTCATCTCTTGCCTGCAACTATGGAACATAAAATGTATATGGCCTTGAAAAATAATTTAATATATTTTCAACTCAGTTTTCTATTAGGAATTAATTAGGAATCAAAATACTTCAGCAAAATCTCTCATGTTCCCAAGACAGATTAAATGAAATCTGCAAAACTTTTTTCCTTTTTCCAATAAAAACATCCTCCTGGGGACTGCACATAATCGGAACAAGTAGGGAAGCATTGACTCAGAAACGGAACTTTTGTGTCGATGTAGAATTCTGAAATCTCATTCATAAACTTTATAGATATAATAATATCTATAATTTTCTTTATTTATCCTAATTAGCTATTGTTAAAGGTAAGTTTGTGTTTCCAGGAAAAACAGCAGGAAAATATTGGCTTGTTAAACCTGTTAACTTATTGTGTATTTCACAGTATTTCTGACATGAGCAAAAAGGCGATTCATCATTAAGTTAAAATAAATAAATATGTGTTCAACAAAGGATAGTCAGTAATCTGGCTATCTAAATCTGCTACCTATGTGGCTGAGTAAATTGAGTAAACTGAGTATGAATATTAAACTTGATTTTACATGTGTGGTTAATTCTAGCAATATACAATTGCACTCAAATCACAGAATCACCAAATAGGTAAGGGTGGAAGGGACCACAGTGGGTCATCTCATCCAAATTCCCTGCATGGGATTGCACCCCAGACAGTTCTGGGATATCTCCAGTGAGGGAGACTCCACACCCTCTCTGGGCAATCTGTTCCAGTGCTCAGCTGCCTGCAGAGTAAAGAAGTTCTTCTTCACATTCAAGTGGAAATTCCTATGCATCAATTTTGGCTTCTTGTTCTGTTGTTTGGTGCCACCCAGAAGAGCCTTGCTCCATCCTCTTGACACCCTCTCTTCAGGTACTGATAGACATTGGTGAGGTCCCCTCTCACTCAACTCTTCTCAAGACTGAAGAGTCCCAGGTCCTTCAGTCTGTCCTTGTAAGAGAGATGCTTCAGTCCCTTAATTATCTTTGTCTCTCTCCACTGGATTCAGTCCAGGAGCTCAGATACTGAAGATTTTCAGCATCTATTTGCTTTAATTTTAATAATTTCATCCACTAAGAAATCAAATCAATAAATAATATCAACTAAATCAATAAAATATTTATTTGCTTTATAATTCTTACATGAGTTTCTAATCAATGGAATCTTGATTAAGAACTGAAGGATATGTATGTTAATTTGAGAAAACAATTATTGAAAATATAAGGAAATAACCCCCTTCTGATGTATTGGCAAGATATTTGAATAGTATGATATTCAGATGGCAAGACTGATACACACATAAGTTTCTTTCCTTGTTACTCACAATCTTATATATTGTATATTAGCATAATACCTAATTCTAATGATTTTAGTAGGAGTTAGCATATTTTTAAAGATGTCAGGAGGTGCTAATCTATTATTATGCACAATTAAAAACCTTAAACTAGATCTGTAAGCATATTTTAAAAGGTAGTATTAAAAATGATCTTTTTTTTTTTAGTTCTTTGGCTTAGGAATTAAGAATGATGTGTTTTGGATTCTGACCAAAGAAATTCAGAGAACAGCTTTTTTGGTGAACTTTCCATCCTCAGTCACTTTCAACCTACCAAGAGAAGGTTGGCAGTAGCTAGTTTATGAAAAGTGACTTTTTTCAGCTTGCTCATCAGTCTACACAAACAAGGTTCTGTAACTACCTTATTTAAGTGACAGACAATTACCATTTTAATTAGCGAGCCTCTGTAACACGAAAAAATAAAAGAAAAAACAAAACCATTTCATCTTTCACTTGCATATGCATGTACCTCAAAGGGATAAGACTGATATAAAACTCTATCACAGACACAACATTTGGGAAATAAAAGTAATTTTGTTGTTTATCTTTCCTTCTTCTCTCTTTTCCACTATGTAATAAACACACAGAAAATAACAAGTTTTCTACCTATTTGATACACTATGCAACTAGCTGCAAATGACAGCAGCAAGACTTGCACTCTAGAGCACAAGATAGGAGTCTCACAGTCAAGACTTTTATTTTATTCATAAAAATAAAATATAACTCAGGTTGCACTTAACTTGCTTCAGTCTTACTTCCCCTTGAGAAGCTTTAGGAAACAAAGACCTAGAAATATTTTTGAAAATGGGAAAAAAAACCCAAAAAGAATGTGATAATTATTCACATATGTTCACATGCTCTGCAATACAAATAAATATCAAGCAATACCTAAACATATCCATAGTAATTGTTTTCCTCAGCTATCACTCTAGAAATCTCCACCTATTTGCAGTCCCTGTTTCAAATACATAGACACAGCAAGAGTTTCTGCACAGCTCTCTGCAGCCTCTTTGAACCCATCTGCAGATGTCTGAGCAGCCAGAAGACATGGCTCTACAGGAGTATCAGAAAGGGCCTGTTCCGATACACAGTTATTTGATCCAGTTCTTTGATATAAATTCTGAAATCACATTTACAATCGTCATGATTAGCTCTCTCTATATATACGCTGTATATTTACTTATGGTGTTAGATAAGCTGGAAAGAACCTTTTTTTTTTCTGAAAAACATCTTTCTTGTTATTTACTGTCTCACAGTAGGAATAATGAAAGAAGTCTCTGCTTTTTTTGTGAATATAGTTGGTTATTGAAATACTTGGTGTACATGTTAAACTTTGCGTAAAAGTGTATAAGTAAATTATGTAGCTTCAATTAACAGAGAGAAATATATCTGTCAAGAAAAGGAAGTAAAGAAAAGCAAAAAGACGAGAAAGGCAAGGGCAGGGCAGGGCAGGGCAGGGCAGGGCAAGGAAAGGCAAGGCAAGGCAAGGCAAGGCAAGGCAAGGAGATACAAACCAGTTCTTTTCTGTGGGACAAGATCCTCCCTGAGCATTCTCTTCCCTAGACTGAACAATCCCAGTGCTCTTGGCCTCTCCTTATAGGGCACAAGCTCCAGTTCCTTAATCATTTTAGTAGACCTTCACTTGATGCATTTCTCTATGTCCATGTCTCTCATACTGGGGAGTCCTGGTTAACTCAGTCCTGGTTACACACATCTGTGTGACAAACACTTGACACAGCACCCAGATTGTGTGCAACCGGGGCTGAGCAGAGGGGAAACGTCACCTCAGTCAATCTGCTGGCAAATGTTCTCCCTGATGCAACCCAGGAGGCTGCTGGCCTTATTTGCTGCAGGGGCACATCGCTGGCTAATGGTGAACTTCTCGTCCACCAGGACCCCAAGGCTGTTCTCTACTAAGCTGTTTTCCAGATGATTAGACACAATGTGTATGACAGCATGGGGTTATTATAATTTCATGAGGTTCTTGTTGGCTCACTTTTCCAGCCTTTCCAGGTCCCTCTGAATGGCAGCACAACCCTAAATGCACAAGTTGCTCCTCCCAGTTTTATCTGCTAATTTACTGAGGATCTACTTAGTCATATCATCAGTGTCATAAAAGTGATGTTAAGCAGTACTGGCAAGTATTTATCTCTGGTATATCCCACCAGTGTCCAGCTTCCAGCTAGACTTTATGTTGCTGATCACAATCCTGTCCATGGGTTTTTTTCAGTATGCTGTTGCTGAAACCTTAAGGTTTACAAAAGATTGGTTGGTTAAAGACAGGAGGAAATGAGGAAAAACAACAACATGAGCGATTTTGAAATTTTAGCTCTTTTACATTTTAAGGAAGAAAAAAAATCTTTACATTTAGCTGCTCAAATCAAAACAAATAATTTTGAGTTTTAAAATAAATTTCTTCACTAGTTTTAGTGTGTTAATTTTTGTGTTTTAGTAAGTTAATTATGTTGTAGCTTCTATTAGTGTCAAAATGTTAAAATTTCCACAGAACCAAATACTTATTTTCTTTTGAAAATAGAAAATGGTTGTTTTGAAGCATGCTTACTTCCCTTCGTACTGGTATCTCTCTTATTATAAAGACTTATGAACAGAGATAATTTAGGAACTGAGACAATTTTCCTTTATAAAGTTCATCCTTTTAGATATTTGTACTGGCCTTACAGTGACACATGCAGTTCTTGCTAAAACTTGGAACTGAAAACAAGCACTCTGCAGAATGAGACCTTTTTAAAGTAAACAACTGAAACCAGGGAGCTTCATTACATTTAAATCCTGTTTTCTCGTTAGGACTACAACTCCTTGCCAGCTGGAAGTGACAAGTGTTTAAGAAAAGAATTTGCTCTGCTACTACTTTAATTTTTATTTGTCAGTGTGCCAAGGCTTACCTCCTGGTTAGAGCATGGTGCTAATAATGCCAAGGTTGTGGGTTTGATCCCTGTATGGGCCATTCACTTAAGAGCTGGACTTGATGATCCTTGTGGGTCCCTTCCAACTCAGAATATTCTGTGATCAGCATCAGCATCTTATTGCAGCCACAGACCTGAGAATAGATAGGACTTGGCACCAATAACTGTAGTAAAGAATGCCTCTTGTCAAGACCTCTTGAAAAAATTTAGTGCCAGAACAACTTGCCAGGGAGAAATCCATGCCCTTTTCTTGATTTTCTTTGTTTAAATTTCGTATTATTTTCATCCTAAGAAAATAATGAAGGAAATAAACCTTTCCAAAATATGATGAGAGAGGAAAGATCAAACACAACCAACTTGAGAAACCTACCCAGCTGATCTGAGGATAAGGATCCTATTTCATAAACAATTCTGAAGCATTGCAATGTGTTTTTGCAATGGAATAAACAGAGACATTTATCTTTTTTCACCAGAGAAAAAGAAAGAAAAATAAGGACCAAAGACTACACAACAGCAGAGCAGACCTCAAACTGATATACCAAGAAGTCCAGTTGTTTCTGCAACTACATTTTGATACATGAATTAAACTGTTATAGAGATTGGAATTTGGATCTCTTACCTTTCAGAGAAATGCTTTCTGTTGGCCTTTTGTGAGAAGGAATATTGAGGAATTGAAGCGCTGCTCTAAGTTACCTATGTCTCTCCCTGCAGAAGGGGAATTAAGCTGCAATGTCTGTGGCTAGGTTCAGTTTCCTAATATAATTGATTTGTCTCCTTCAGCTACATAAAAAGAAACACTAGGTTTGCTTTAGCTTTAGCTGCTCCAACAGTTGCTTTTGCCAAGACACAGGATACGTGAAAACAGACAAAAATGTGTAGCAAAGACACTGTCAAATGAGGTCACACCCTACTGCCAGAATAGCCATTTGGTTTGGGAACACTTAGACACAGGATAGTACACCAGGAACCGAGTACCCATCTCTAGGCCAGGCAGTTCAGAAGCATGAAAAAACTAAACCTATTTTTGTAAACTGTTTGTCTGGCACATAGATTAGCCACCACTGAGAAACTAGCTTTTCTCTCCATAGGAAATTTATTTGTCCCAGCTTTGCTGGCATTTTCTAGTCCCTTGGCACGAACTTTCTGTTTACAATTTTATCCAGATCTTAAGGAACATATTATATGGAACACATTATTGTTCTTGTTGTTTAACATGCTATGACAGATAGTATCTGTGGAGTCCTAGCAGCTACAGTGAATAACAGCCTGAAGTTTCAAAATCTTTTAGGATACTGCTACAGTTAAGTGATTGTCTTACATTCCTTCCCCTTTCCACGTCTTAGGATTTGCTGCTACTATGACTGTGTTCATTGCTGATCCAGAAAAATGTGCACTGAAGAAGTCCCAGCTAACCAAAATGGTGCTAGCATGAAATGGATACATGTTTTTCATCTGTACATATCACCGAATTAATGATTAATGGTTAATAATGATAATATTGTCAATAATAATAATAACAATAATAAAAACCACCCTCCTTTAACAGGTAATATATATAAAAATTAATATCCTTTGTTCGACCAGCTGACATAGGTAAAACATACAAAAGTTAAAGCAAAAAAGACCTTTCATTTTTAAAGCATTTGTAAACTTGTCAGTGTCATTAGCACTTATGAAAGTTATTATACTGGAATTAGACCAAAGATAAGCTATCCCAAAATACAAAAATTTTCAGTTTTCCTGCCTGACTGTCTAGGCATTTCAGTCTTTCATCGGTATGCCCCGTATTTTACAGATCCTTACATCTCAGAGATGAGTTCTGACAACTGTGATGGAAATATAACGTACCTCTTATTCCAAACATCTAGTATGTCATATATCAAATCTGCCTAAAAAGGCAGTCAGCCTTTAAGCTGCTGTACACTGTCCAGCTTTGTGAGTTCTAAACTTGAAGGTAAAAGTCATTGAAAGCAAAGGGTGATGAAGAGAGAAAGAAGTTTACCTGAGCATGTACTGAGAAGAGAATGGATTGTCCAGCAAGCTCTGGAAATGCACTTTTTAAAGACTTTCAATCTTCACCGTGGGTAGGACAAGATGTTGTTTTCTACAAAGTAGATGTACCAGTTGGGAAGACACACTTGAGAATTTCAGAGTGAGGGGTTACTTGGATGATGGTGATGATAAAATGAGCACTTTCATGGAATTTAACACAGATAGAATTGTATCAAAATAATAATTTTTAAAAGTCCGATTATATACTTCAATAAACTTATTGCATTTATTTGAAAATTGTTATTGTGAATCAATCTAAGGAGACAAATCTGGAATAAATTTTGAAAGTATAATAAAAAAGCATTCACACAAAAAATGAGTTCAGTATACAACTCAGTCACAAAGACTAAAAAAATCATGATTGCAAATGTTTACTACGAGCTTGAGAGAAAAAATTAAATGAGGCACAAAGATGCACTAGTAACCAGAAGCCAATTAGGAGCAGGAGGGAAAGCTAGAAGTGGGCTCATGTGCCACTCAGTGGAGAAGGAAAGCTATTGATAGTTAATACCAAATATATGAACTAATTTTTCCTCTTATTTTAATTTAAAAGCTAACTGAACTCAGCTATGAAAATTATTTTCAGTTGCAGAAAGAGAAATCAAAAAAGTATTATAATAACAGAGCAGGTTAGAGGGGCTAGTTAGATAAATTCAATGTATTCAAGTTGACTAGCCATTTCATTGTTGGACATTTAGGCATATGGCTGATGACATTTAGAGAAAGGCATGGCCAGACTAAAGGAGGTCCAAAGGGGGATCACAAAGATGGCTGAACGTCTGGAGAACACGCCCAGTGAGGAATAACTAAAAGTGTTAGGTCTTCTGGGAGAAGGGAAGCCCCAGGACAGACCCACTTACAGCATTCCAGTTCTTAAAGAGCAGCTACAAAGAGGAGGCTCCCTCTTCCCCAGCAGGCACATGGAGGTGACTGAGGACAACAGGTGAAAGTTGCCCTGGGAGAGGTTTCATCCCTACATAAAAAATTATTTTCCATACTAAGACCAATCATTTGGTGAAAGGGTACAGAGTTCCTGTCACTGGAGGTTTTCAAGATGTGATTGAACAGGGTGTTGGATAATCTCATCTAGGCTGCTATTCTCATGAATGGTTTGACCAGATAATATTTTGAGGCTTCTTCCAACCTGGTCTGTTCTAAGATGCTACAATTCTTTGATTCTATGGTCTTGTGAAACTTGGTTTTCCAGTGATTTTCTTCACAAACTTTTGAAGGACAGGGTAATTTCCAGAGGACTCTGAAAAAAAAAAAAGTAAGTTATGTCTTTCAAAAAAGAGCATATGGGATATTTAACAGAATCCTGATATTAATTTAAATTTTCAAAGACACACTAGGTAGCATTTTAAATGAGAAACAAAAAAACAACCAACCAACCAACAACAACAAAAAACATTACCCCACCTTTAAATATTTCAAATGTGACAAGGAACTAAAGAAAAGAACAAGACTGGACAAATTCTAATTCTTTTATGTGAGAGAGTAACAGCATTAGATGGAAGAAGGCATGCAGAAGGGAAGAAATAAATAAAACCAGGACCAAATACAATGATGCATGTACTAGATTATGTTATCCAATAGAAAGAAAAATGCAAGATACCACATGTAGGAAGGAAGACTGAGCAAACACAAGATGGTGAAAAATTCGCTAAATAGAATGCAATACTTAGAGCAGATCAAACCTGTAAACAAGCTGACAAATGAAATTATGTTGAAAAGCTATGCTGGGCTTTGTAAACAACAGCACAGTATGCAGGAACATAAAGTAATCTTTCTGCTTTGTTCAACATTGGTAAGACACAAATAAAGTAATATAGAAAGATGGGGACTTACTAAGAAAATTGCACAAGAGATTGATAAAAATGATCAAAACATGCTGTCTGAAAACTGTAATCCTAAAGAAGATCAAGGAGGGATATGATAACTGCTCTGAAGCATGTAAAAGGCTCCTGTGAATGGTTCACTTTTTTCATATTTATAGTGGAAAGACAAAAAAATATAAATTTAAACTACAGAAAAGATACCTATAAATAAAACATTAGGGGGGAAAAGCTTTATTGGTAATGCTGGTAAGCTTAGAAAGGGATTGCCTGAGAAGCTGTAGAGTGCTCATTATGGGAGATCTTTAAGAAATCATTAAACAAACATTAGTCAGAAACAGCAGAGACATGTTTGATCCTTTTCTGTGTTAGAGGCAAAGACTATTTTGATGTCTTGAGTGACACTGAAACTCAAGAAGTTATCCTAATCCTTCAGGTTAAGTACACCTATAAATGGTGCTGAAATTGGAAAAGAACTGCACATTAATGTAATATTCTGATAGCTTCAAAGGAGGATGTTCTTTGCCGTACTGCATGTAATTTGTTGCTAGTTTGGTCAATCTTCATAGGGACAGAAAAGGACTAACATAAAACTGTAGTGTGAGACTGAACTGGAAGGGAGCAAATTTGAAAGTGAGAAAGTTCCTTCTTTAATTCATTTAAGTATGTTGCATTTAGCTTTCACAGAGCTACTGGAATTTGTGGTCACTTGCTATACTGGTATGAATGTCCTGCTGCACTTCCTAACTATGTAAAGATAGAAAGAGTAAGGGAAATTTATGAAGTGACCTTGTGTTCAGGGATTTGATATAACTCCCAGCTCCAGAGAAAATCCAGTTGCTTATGCATGTTCAACAGACCTAAGAGTAAAAGAACTCTTCATATCTGCAAAAGAGCTGGTCATTTTGGAAAGACTGACTCTCATCTGAGAAAGGGGAAAAAATAAAGATTAGAAAGGACTTAGGTATGACTCTGGGTCATTTGGGGAGTATTCCCTCATCTGGGTGTCTTAGTATTTATTTTTGTTCTTAGTGGAACTCACAATCTCTGTCTTTTTTATTTTATTTTCTTCTCCCAGCCCCCCCGCAAAATGATAAGTCTTAGCTTCATGTGTGTGAAGGGCAGGAAAGAGTTCAAAATCTCCAGAGGTTTTGAAGTATTCCTCACATTAGGTTCTCTACATGTTAAAAGTTTCTTTAGTGCTGTAAATGGGTTTACCTCAATGTGGTTTTCCATTAAGTAACAACATATAAAGGCTTTTCTGCTTTATTTTAAGATATACTTTCCTCCACTTGTTAACATTAATGGTTGGTCAAATGTGCATAATATGTAAACAAATAATTTTGCATATGGAATGGGATCTTTTCTGTATAGGAAAAGCTTCTGAATAAAGTTTCAGAAAAGATAAACTGCCAAGGTTCAGTCTTCTGTAATGGAAGTCAGTGAAAGAAAAAATCTTTTTTCTTTTGCTCAACTCACTGAGAATGGTATAAAATTTGAAATAGAAAACCCCCCAAAAACCTACATTCCCCAAAGATCACACATTCTAATTGCGGGAATAGAGATAAAGTGACACACATTAACTCTAATATTAATCTCTAGAAGCGTATCAGGGCAATGACTCCCACATATTAATAAAATACTGATTAAAAATTCTCATCACAGATCAAAACATAGAACAATTCAAGCAGTTTAAAGTTCTGTGATAAACTTCTCTCAAAGCTCTAAATAGCTTTCCCTCCCGATAAAGTAATTATGTGGAAGAAAAATACTTCTGAACATTGTTTTCACTTCTGAGTAATTTGAAGTCTGAACTATTCAGAAACATTGAACTTTATTAGATGAGTTGAATGGTTGGGATTTGTGTGGGTGTGTGTTTGAGTGTTTTTTCTTTTTGGTACTGCTTTCCAATGCCTTCTTTGAGTACGTCTCCTTCCACTACCGAAGCTTCAAAATTTACCTCACTTTCCTTTTTTATATGAAATACCATTATTAAAGATAAAAAACAACCAACCAAATGCAAACAAAACACATCCAAAAGCAAACCCACACACGTAGTTTCTGTACAAATAATCTTAATCTATCTGTTTTCGGTAGAATCTCAGGAAAGCTGGAAGATCCTTGAATTCTTCTGTGGGATACCCGTTAAAGTGGATTTTTTGAGTGTCATGGTTTAGGAACGGTATTCTCCAATTTAGTACTCCAGCTAAAAAGACCACAAGACATTGCCCTCCCTGCTCCAATGGGAGCCACAAAGGCTCAAGATGACTGGTTGAGATATGAAAAATTTACAGAAACAGCAATGAGATAAGAAAATGAACAGTAATGGCAACAAAAGGTATAAGAAAAACAAATGATTTACACAGAAAAACCCCTGAACTAAACAAACATACTGGAGTTCCACCTTCTCCACTGGAAGGGAAAGTCCGTTTGCCCCAGCCCTGGCAGTGACCTGAGGTCATGTTGGATAACGATACAATCCTGGCCACAGTCCCACAGACAACCCCCCACCCAGCTATTGCAAAAAATAACCCTGTTCTGGCCAAAACCAGGACAATGAGGTATCAATTTTAGCTGAACTGAAGACACATTTTATGAAAAATGAACAATAAAATTCTATTCATTAAAATCTCATCTACCATAAAGTTTTTATTAGGTTGTTCTCAAGCTGTGTGTGATTAAATTGCTACAGTAGATCTGAAGCAACTGTCACTGCTTTCTGCCTTCAGATATTTACAAAGGATAATACGAACAATTTGATAATAAAGTCATACACAAAAAAAAAATCTTCCCCCCAGTTAAAAAATTATTATTCAGACAAAATATGTAATATCCAGACTTGGCTTTATCAAGCTGGATTAAAGGTGATGATCAAAAACATACACATTATTTCAAACACTTGTGTCTCATATCTGGTTTTCGTTGTATGTCAGCTGGATAATGCTGCCATAACTGTGAAATATATAATGTTATATAATATATAAAATATATTTATATATATTTATATATAAATATATTTTATATAATATAAAAAATATATTTATATATAAAATATATTTATATATATAATATATAAAATATATAATGCTGTGAAATTGTACTTGCTTATTATATTTATAAATTGTAGATTTATAACAAAATTCAAAGCTTTATTGAACAATATGAAAATTTAGTCCAAAACTGAGTTCCTTGCTGCAACAAAAATATATTTCTCAAGAAAACATTTAAATATGTATATTCCTCTGTTATCATTTTATAAGACTCTTCTCTATGAGGTTCCAAATGCTTTTGCCTTTAATCCAAGCAAAGGTGTGATGCAAAATTCAATATTGTGCTAATCCTTACATATAGGTAATGCTGACTGAAAGATGTAGAATAAGGTTTATATTTATGTTACTTGCTGAACTAAACTAAACTCTGGTTCTTCAAAAGAGAATGTTCTCAGTAACTTATTTCTCGGAGTGTCAAATGTTGGAAGACAGGCATTAGAATATACTGATAATGATGGAAGTTTAATTAATAATCCATACTTTTGTTGGTATTAAGAATATTCCCAGCAGAAAGAAATCACGAACGAAATTTGTTTTAAGGAGATAAGTCTTCCAAGGTCTTCTATAGTCCTTAGAGAGATATTCCCTCAGAGAGAAACTCAAAGCCCCCACATCAGTTTCACATTTTGAATCACTCTTTTAAATAACAGATTCTTTCTATCTGTATTGTCTAGAAGTTCAACTCTTCTAGGCTGAAAACAATTTCTGGGAGCACCATGATCCCAGCTCTAGAAGAAAATTACTAAATTTTGCGACTGCTGACATAATTTTGCATGTGTTTTTCTTTTTCCTGCTGAATTTTTATGAGGTGTTAGATCAAAAATAGTAAAATAATTTCTTTTGCCTTTTCATCTACTACTTCCCAAAGTGCTTAGGAGGCAAAACGGGACCAGGATTAGATACTTCTGTAAGCTAATCTCTTCTTTCAGGTCTTTATTCTCTCCATGGCATCTGGCTTAAGCTTGAACCCTTAAAGTCCAGACTGCATTATGTGAACACTGCAATACATTAAAATATTGTTGAATAGAAATGGCAGAGGTAAAGCCCTCTATGCAGTGTGACTAAATATGTGTTTTGAACATTAATTCACCATCTAGTTTGCATTATATTTTTTCTCCTTTTAGTGTACTTTTTATATTGACCTCCTTTTACTTTTTATTCTGTGTTAAACTGTTGATTTCCCCACATGATCTTAAGACTTCTTTCTCTCACTTGTTCTTTTCACACTAAAATTAATTGTAACTCTTTCTAACTAGCATCCTGAGAATTTATTATTAAACTTACAGGCTCTGATATGAAGCTCTGAAGCTCTGTCTTGACCTTCAGTGAAAGAGACTACTCAGCAGTTCCTGAAAAACAAGCTGGCAAAAAAAAAAATTAAAAAAAAAAAACAAAACCAGGGTATGTGTGGATTTACCACGGGTTCATCCAAAATAATTAGTCACTTTCAAAAAGCTTGATATAAGAATCTTATCTGAGTTATCCAGATGATTGAGTCTACTACTATGTGCGAGATGCTAAGCAAGATAAACATTTTCCATTCTAAATACCTTGATATCAGCAGAGTCACCAGCAGTTGCAAATCTGTTCTCAGAATGTATAAAACCTCTATTGAATGAATGTTTAGCTGCCAGGAAATTACTATAGATAGAAAAATTCTATGTTCATGAACTAATTGATGAACACAAGGAAATGATATATCTTTAGCTTTCAATTTGCTACACCAGGTACAGGGCCAGATGCATTACAACTAATTTCAATTCAAAATGCTTGCCTTCAGAGGGCTTTCTCTTGAAAAGACAACAGTTCAAAATTTTTTGATCACAGTACTATTTGATAATTGTAGTGTGCAAATCAGTTTGTTCCCATCACTGGCTTTCAGAAGCCATTTAGAATCATGCAGTTTTTGATATGGAAATTTCTCCATTTTCTACCAACTTAGCAACACAGTCAGAAACAAAACAAAAAAATCCTCTGAGAAGTGTTGAGGTCAACTGTTGTGAGCAACAGTTCCAGTTCAGTTAATTCAAGCTGTTATCAAAAACACTTCAGATTGATCCCTGAGTAAATAAGGCAAAAGGAACAATAGACTCTTATATGAAATATGAGAAACTTCATTTGGCATTTCAGTAGGAAATCATTATTTTGTGCAACAATAATTTAAAGTTAGAAAAATAACTGTAAATTTTCACAAAATTCACCAAGGGTCTAAGGGAAGATCAGAAGGACACCATATAACAAGGCAAATTATTAGCAACCTTGATTTTAATATTAGTTTTACATCAATGGTGAGTACTTAATTTTTAAAAAGGTATGGTCACCTAAGTAAAATAATAATGAAATGCAGAGAGGAAAATATTTCTAATAGTTTCTAATATGCTTATAAAAGCATACAAATGAGCTCACATTTATATAGCACTTTTCATTCAAAAGGTTCCTAAGACTTTTAGCCAATATTTTCAAATAATAGCTAAAAATTGAGATTCTTGACTGAATGCAGGTTGAAAGCTCTAAACATCTCACTCATAGTAACAACAATGCATGGAAAAAGAAGATATCAGCAACATACAAAATTTCATCATACAAGGAATAAAGGTCTGTTTGCACAGTAAAAACACAAGAGTTGAAGGGGAGCAGTTCCCTGACAGTGTCTTTTACTGCAATCTACTGAAAAACCTAACGGTTTTCTGAGCCATCCTAACAGTAACCAAAATCTTATCCTCCAGAAGTGAAAGGACTGCAACTGCTATCTATGCCTCTGTTACAAAATAAAACAGGAGTTGGGGCAGCTGTCTGTCCTTGAGGTTGAATGGCATCCACTACAAAAATGTCATGGCAAACACAAGAGTGTTTTGCCCTGGGCCAACACTGTGTCCTAGGTGACACATCTTTAACCCTAAGACAAAAGCCTCTTGGTTCAAAAAGTCTGAAGTAAAGGATATTTTTACAGAATGAAAATAATGGTGTTGGCAGAATCAAACAGTAGAACATTTATAAAGGTTACAAGGCTTGTTAGGATAACATTTGACACTGGATAGCCAAACCAAGTCCAGTCTTGCCCCTATAGCATTCTGGAAATAGTTTGCAATAAGATGTCCCAAACACTGCACCGTAACTTAAAACTTTGTGTTTTTGTAAATTTTAGGATGCTAGTAAAGTCAAAAGTGAGATACAAGGATAAGATTCAAGGTTTTCCTGTAATTATGTTGTCATTCAGTATGACAGCATCATGGATATCAGACTGTGTGTGCACAGTGCACTTCAGTCCCTGAGTGGTTTAGGAACTCCTCATCCTCTCTCTGAATAGATAAGACATCAAACTGATTTGGGACAAGGGACTCACCTGGGACAAGGTAATTACCTGAACTCCCAGCCACCCTCTCAGCAAAGCATTTGACTATGTAATGGGCATTGTATGTACATTTGACGTGTTGATTAACCTTCTGGGTGAAGAATTTATCAGTACCAGGAATTTATTGCTTCTACAGACTCTTGCCAATGACAATTTTCTTTGTTTCTTCTTTTGATATTTCTTTTTTCCAAATTTTGATGAAAAGATTTACAAGACCTATAACATCTCACAAAATTTAGAGGCTTCTTAAAATACCTGTAAACATCTCTCACTATACCAGTTTATATTAATATTGATATTAATAAACAGAAACACTTGTACTCTAATATTAATAAAAGAATATTAATGAAATTAACATTCAACAGCAATAAAATTTATAATAATTAATACTCAAAAGTAATATTAATCCACATAAACATTGGGATCTAGAGAATGCATTTTATTTTGGACCCATGGTGTCTAAATTTACAGTCCATTCCCAAGTGTGGTACAACTAGAATTTATTAGCATTTTAGGTGATACTTAAATTTGAAATATGAAGTAAGAAAATTATCTTTTGCTAGAATTCTAAAATTTACAGACACATGAGGATTTAGAATCTTTTATTTCAATGGCATATACAAGATGCTAGTTATATGTTCCTTTCAGGTAATTACTATACTTTTTAAATTATTCTGAGGAGTTCTATCTGAATGTTTTTGGTAAAGTACTTTTAAACTTTTTTGTATGGGTTCCTTTATCTTTTTTTTTTAATTTTATTTTTTAAATCAGGTTTCTTATACTGTCTTGAACTCACTTTTGCTAGGGAAGAAAATGTCAGGGAAATTTTCTTCCCTAGCAAATTTTAATTTTAAATTTTTAATTTTCTTCCCTAGCAATTTTTAAAATTAAAAAGAAATGAGATTACTGACTGTAATAGCCATTTTAAAGGCATATTACAAGAGTATTTTCTGGCTTTTCAGTGGAAACTTCCATAACATAGAATTAGATTTGATATACGTAATGTACATCAATTTTGCTGCCCTTCTAGCAAATTACATCCCCAGGACTGATCAAGTGTTCTGGCTTCTCTGATGAGACAATTGCCTCAATGGAAGAGGAAAGTACTGTGGATATTATTTATCCTGATGTTAGAAAGGCTTTCCATTTAGTATCTCAGTGTGTCCTTGCAATCAAACTATAGAGCTGTGATTTTGATAGTAAAATAAAGAATGGTGTGTGGGAAACTTACTGTACATCTTAACTGATAAGACTGTGATCAGCAGCAGGAAGACGGGCTGATGTCCAGTTACCACTAGCACTGCTAGGGTGCTGGTGCTGTTAAACACCTTCAGTAGTGACCAAGGTGATCTGACAGAAGGGACCTTTTAAAAGCTCACAGAAGATACCCAACTGGGTAACATTTGATATGCTGGAGGGTAAGGCTGTGATCTTAACAGGTTGGAAAAGTTTCTGGCAAAGTATTAATGAATTCCTGCAAAGACAAATGCTAAGATCTGGGACAAAACAATCCCGTGAGACAGTACCTGCTGGGGAACAACTGGTTAGGAAGGACTTTTGCATAAAACAGGCCTGAGGGTCCTGGTATACAACATGTTGAGCATGAGTAGGCAGTAAGCCCTTGTGGCAATGGGAGCGTACAGTAAATATAAGTATTTTGCATAGATGTGCCACACAGGACAAATATATAATCAGAAATACTGTTCCTTAAATATTTTTTGTGTTTTGTATATTTAATTACACATAAAGGTACCTGGGAAATAGATTCTATCCACAGATGTGGATATCCAGGTATGTGTTTTGTCCTGGAACAAATGCTGAGAAAACTGTTCAATAATTCTATCCCTTCCAAGGTAAGGAAAGGGAAAGGCAAAGGCAAAGGCAAAGGCAAAGGCAAAGGCAAAGGCAAAGGCAAAGGCAAAGGAGAGGTGAGGTGAGGTGAGGTGAGGTGAGGTGAGGTGAGGTGAGGTGAGGTGAGGTGAGGTGAGGTGAGGTGAGG
>VZRQ01008072.1:96922-241593 GCA_013397975.1 Machaerirhynchus nigripectus | reverse complement strand
GGGGAGGGGAGGTGAGGGGAGGTGAGGTGAGGTGAGGTGAGGTGAGGTGAGGTGTGAGGTGAGGCGAGGCGAGGCGAGGCCAAAAGCAAAGCCCTGGTTTGCAAAAGCCATTAAGGTTTGGTCAGCTATTGAGTCACATTTCAGAGCATAGTTATAGAAAATATTTGAAAACAATAGACACAGGTAATAGACACAATTAGCAACTTCCTTTGGAAATAGTATAGAATATCAATGTTCTTTGAATATAGAGAGCTCTCAGAGCGTACTTAGAGAAAATTTGTAGAAAACCTCAAGCAAATCAAAACACACACACAAAAAAAAAAACCCCAAATCAAAACAAAACCAAATTATGTCTTCTTATTTAGAAATTAGGATGTTGTCACATCTAGGATTCTGGCCTTTCACTTGATTGTGGAAAAGAATTGACCAGCAGATAGAACTTTGTTTGTTTTCTATTGTTTTATAGATTTTGAAAAGTGATCAGTCTTCGGGCGATGTCAAAAACCACTAAACGCCTCAAACATCATAGCAAGTGCATTTTAATTTGTTCTAATTAGAATACATTGGAAAGTCAAGATTTTTAAAGTTCTATTTAGAATGGCAGTAAAAAAAGTTTCTTCTAGGCCCTTCTGCACCACACGACAAAGTATCTATGAGATTCAATGAAAATACAAGTATTTTGTTCATTTTTTGATCTCTCTATTTTTAGTCTGGTCCTGAGGGAAATAAATACACAATATATAATATAAATTCTGTCATATTTCTAACCATGAAACAAAAGTAATATTTGACTATAAAAGCAAATTGAGTATATATTCAAACCAAATTCTAAACCAAAAGTGATGAACATTTCCTTTTTCTTTCCCCAACAGAAAAAAATGAAACCCTTTAGCCTAATGCTTAGGAATTACTAGTAAATACTATTGTCTCTTTTCATTATTTCTTTTGGTGTATTAACCTGAGACACAATTAAAGAGAGTAGCTAAAATGTTGGCACCACTGATCTTGTAAGGAACACATTAGCAATATTACTTCCCTTTTGCAATTAGCACAATTGCCATTGTATGTTGTCACAGCACTTTAAATGTATTTCCTTCCATTCTCCAAAAATACTTAGGAAGAATTTATTTTGTGTTGTTGTATAATAGCTTTTCCTTTTTGTCTTTGTCAACAGATGCTGTTCTTTTAAGACTAAGTCTAAGAATCCGACTACACATTTTTCAGAGAGCTCCAACTAATTGAGAACAAGATGGTTTGTCTGATAACACTGCAATTACTGACCTGTAACAGTCCTGACCAGTGTATAAGCAACATCAATGTACAAGTCACTAAACTATTCTTAAGAATCCTGTACTAATTATAAGTGGCTACTCTATACATAATTAAATAATAAAAATAAAATATTTCCTTGTCATTTTCAGCTAATATCTTATTACAAATAATTTATCTGTTTTCTGCTGAGTATAATTTGCTTCATAAGGTATCTGAAATGTGATGCTTTTTTATGTGCACCAGGACAACTTATTTGTAGTACTTAACAAGCAAGTAAATTATTACACTAGCAAAAGCCGGGTGCAGCTTTTCAATTAAGATGAAGGCACAGATGAAGTTTAGGGCACACCAGTTTTCATCCCTTACCCTTTCCCTACCCACAAAAAAAAGTGAGACTGCCAAAAGTACTTGTCTAATATCAAGTACAATCATCTCTCCTCAGGAACTTTAAAAAGGATCCAATATTTCTATACTGATACTTCCATTATAATTCTTCTTGTACTTTGCTACTATTGGTCCTTGTAATGTATCATTCTTGTAATTAGCATTTTCCAGTAGTTCTGTTTGAAATTCCTGCCATCCTACTTAATAATATTTATTTTTATATAACCAGCTGTTAAACAAAGTATCCCTTGACATAAGCAAATGCATCTTAGAAGTCTGTGGTTTGACCAGCATTTTGAAAAGTAAAATTAAAGCTGGCATCTGGAATTTCTCTTTCATTGTAAAGAAAATTAATGAATTAAAGATGATATTCTGGAAAAGGACCTTAGATAATGGTGAAACACTAGCTACTCCATGGTTTGCTTTTCAAACTACTGATCAGAAGGTGATGGTCTCCAAGCTGTTGTTCTTCTTTTCTATGCAGTGCTATCAGTGTAGCAGTCAAAGACCTGAAGAGCTCTTAAGGCTAAAAAAAGCCAGAAAGAAGAAAATCTCAGCTTTGAATCAAGGACCCTTTTACCAACAAAGTACAAATCCTTGACAAATATGCTATGCATTGAAAAACTGATAGCTTTCTTAGACTGAGTTTACACCAAAATGTAGATCTACTTCATTAAAATAATGTTGTATAGAAAAGCTGAACTCAAACCATGGCATATTTGATGCTACAGGGTAGTTACAACTTTCTATAGAACTTGAATGTTTCAAATACAAGTGAAAAATCTTCGAAGAGAGTTCAGAAAAATGGAATTGCAGACACTTATGAAAAAAATCATCAGCTACCTTAATGTTTAGTCAGGATCAGGTAGAAGTACATTCTGTATTCTGATCTATGGCATAAAACAGACAAAATAATTGTATTCATTAATTCTTGCACTGTGACCCTAATTTCTGATACAGTTCATACAGTTATAGTATGGTACTTAAGAACACAACTAATCTTCAACGAGTTTCAGCTTTAAAATTTCACTTAATCTAAAGTCCTCTAACTCTCTAGATACACTTCCCAAAGGTTATTTATACTCTTTGTTAAAGTATACACTGTGTTTCTCAACAGAATTGGTTTTTTTCCATTTCTACTCACTTACCCTATTATGTTATTGTACTTACTCAAAAATACATTAATATTCAGTTTATTTCAAAAAATATTTTATGTTTGTTTGAATTGTATGTAGGTACTCATGAATATATTTCATGGAATCATCTGAAATACCAGTTGGAGAACATCTTGTTGGTTACAGTAGCTAAGACAGCATATTTTTAATTAAGAATTAGTCTACCAATCTGGAGTACAAAGAATCATATTTTCTTATCCTAACAATCACAAAATTAGAATCTAAGAAGACGAAATTATTCCCTCACTCACCCTTTTTTGTGCTTCTATTGAAATAGGATATGGTTACGATAACAGAACGTTTGCCCCCTTGTCTCTTCATGAGCACGTCAGATTGTATCATATAACCACCAAATAAAAACACTATGTAACAGATCAGTGGATCCCCTTCAGTTCATAAACTAAAATTGTGGATCTGAACTGTGGAATTATTTTTGTAGTTTTTATTTTTTTTAAAAAAGGCAAAAGCTGGTAATAATTCTTCTTCTTAAGACTAATCTTACGACAAAGCTTGAATTTCTCTTAATGGAAAAATATTGAATGCTGAGAAACTACCTGAAAATAGCCCTCTTATGAAAAAACTAATGTCTCTAACACATACTGAGAAAACATCTTCATAGGAGAGGTTCTCCAGCCCTCTGATCATCTTTGTGTCCCTCTGCTGTACTCATCTTTCTCATTGTCTTGGCATCTTTTTGTGCTGAGGACCCCAGGATACAGGACTACAAATGGGGTCTCACAAGGGCAGAGGAGAGGGGCAGACTCACCTCCCTTGACCTGCTGACCAGCTGGTCACTCCACCATTTGATCTGCTGGCCACTCCTCTTTTGATGCAGGCCAGAATGTGGTTGATTTTCTGAGCTGCAAGCTCACACCGTTGACTCATGTTCAGCACTTTATCCACAAGAACCTCCAAGTACTCCTCCACAGAACTGCTCTCAATGACTTCTTTTCCCAGTCTGTACTCATTTCTGGGATTGCTCTGACCCAGGTGTAGCACCTTTCACTCGGACTTGTTAATCTTCATGAAGTTCTTGTGGGCCCACTTTTTGTGTTTGTCCTGGTCCCTCTGGATATCATCCCTTTCTTCTGTTGTGTCAGCTGAACTGCTCAGCTTCATGTCATCTTCAGACTTGCAGAGGGTGTGCACTCTATCTCACTCTCTGTGTCACTGATGAAGATATCGAAGAGTACCCATCCCAAGACAGAGCCCTGAGGAACATCACTCATCACCAGCTTCCATGTGGACATAGAACCATTGACCACAGCTCTCTTTGTCCATCTAGCCAATTCCTTATCCACTGAATAGTCAAAATCCATCCATCAAATCCATTTCTCTACAATTTTGAGGTTGTTTTCTAGAAGAGTTATGTATTTACATTAATAAGGGCGAAGGTGACTAAGAAGAATGCATGGCCTATCTGGAGGTGTGAGATACATCAGTGTGAACTTTCTGCATAGAGAAATAAAGAAATTTTGTGATTACCCCTGCAAATGAAGAACAGTAGTTAGGCATGAACCAAATATGGGCATTATCAGACAGGTAATTCCAGGAAACCACAGAAAGTGACAATGAGGTATGTCCATAAAATTATTTTTCTTTTCTTTTCTTTAAACAGATTTTTGTCCTTTGCTTTTTACTGAAATGTCTAAAAAAGAAGCATTTCAAAATTAATTTGACTCCATCTCAATCTGAAATTAAACCAAGTATCATGCAGCCTATCAAATTCATATTGGAAAAAAATAATCAGATGTGTGTAGTTCCTTGCTTTTTAAACAAAAGTCTTGTTTTAAAAGTAAGACCTACACTACTATCCCTAAAACACAGATGGTAATAAAATTAGACATTTTATTCAGCAGTATTTCTTCTGGGTTTGAACTGTTTAAATGAAAAAAGGAAAATTCAATTTTATAAATTATTTTAATTTAATAGAAAATAATTTTTTATTTAAATGTTAAATTCTTACCTACTTTTACCATCCATACTTAATTTCTTTTTAAATGCTACTGTTTAAATTTACATTTAGCTGAGATACTCTTACTTTTGCAATCTACTCATCAATCACATAGCATTTGTAACAGTGGTGCTCTGAAGCTTACATTTCTAAAGTAATAAATGGAAGACACAACAACTGAAAACACCACAGAACTTGGAGTTTTATTCAACTATTAAAAACAATTTAAACCCACAGCTTTCACGTCTTAAATGAATTTCAGTTTTCATGGTAATGAGGCTTGACATAAACAACAACTACTAAAGATATAATTATTACCTACTACAGAATAAATAATTTCTATACATGGACTCTGTGTTGGGAGTTTTCACAGAAGCTCTCAAAAATTCAGTACTTTAATTTAAACAGTTTTAGGTCCTTTCCCTGGAGTATGAATCAGTAAGAGCACCTAAACCCTTTACACTGCACACCACTGGCTGGGGCTCTGGAAGGTTTTGCCTTCATGTCTCTATGGCAGAAAGGAGGAGTACAGCGTGACATACCTATCCTGGATCCTACTGCAAAATTGCATCTTCTTCCCACAACTTACTTCCTGCTAATGTCTAAACTGTAAACAATAAACATCTAATGTCTTCCCAATTTCAGGAGAGAAACCAGATGGCTTTCAAAGGGGTTAGGCTGGATACCATTACAATAAAGTTATTTCTAAAGTATATAATAAGGATCTGTCCCAATGTATGTACCGTCTGCATATTTCTTTTTTTTCTTCTCTTTTCAGGAAATTTTTTTTCTGCTCTTTAGGTTACTGAAACAGAAATTCTAGATTTACTGAAAAGGTTGCATTTGGTTTAATGTTTATGAAAAGAAATGAGACTGAAACTATTTTTGGGAAGAAAATAAAGGAAACTTACAACTAAAATTAATGACCTTAATCAAGATGTTTAAAACATGGTTAAAATAATATATTTAAATGGCCCTTCATAGAACACAACTAAATTCTAGACTGGCACAGGACAATGTTGTTCTATATAGAAGTCTTACACTCAGCTAAAGTCAAATTTAAATAAAAATTATTAGAGTTAGAAAACCTATCTCCAAAGAACTGTAAGTCTCACACACCCCCACTCAGAATTGTAACCAGAGCAACAAAAAAAAAGGTAAATATTCCGGTGGGAGATGGAAGGGAGAAGACTTTAGTTTATTCTCTCTTCACTAATATTTTCCTCAGTCTTACAGAAAAAGAAGCTCTCTTCAGATTTTATACACAGAAGTGAAATATGGAGGACAAAGACTGATTGCATTGAAGTCATAGCTGAGACAAATTTCACTGCCTTTTTCACAGATTTCAAACATAGCATGCTGGTTCAGAGACACATCTGCTTAAGGAATATGGACCTGGATGTGTGCCTGTGTAACCTGCTCTAGGTAACCCTACCTTGGCAGGGGGGTTGGACTAGATGATTTCTGAAGGTCTCTGTGATGATCCACCTTTCAGGGGAAGGAAGCACTTCCCTTCCAACCCTATCTATTCTGTCATTCTGTGAGCTTGATGATATTAAATATTTGCATGTTGATTTTTATCTTTGAAATGCAAAATATTTTTGTGTTTTTAATACAAAAAACAAGAAACCATTTTTTAATCAGTTCCTCTTGTCCAGTGTCATGTTTTGGATAGTTCCAAGCTTAAAACACTTATCATTGAGTTAAGAGCACCCAAAATCAGCGTTGAGATTGGTGAGATTTTGGCTCTATCTACCCAGCCCCAATTCATTCATATGTTCAGGTATTTCCTGGAAAAACAAAGCACAAAAAATAGTTATGGAAAGCCTTGTTAAAAGCTCTGAAGTGTACATATGTTTTCCTGCAGTGCTTTAGCTTTCACTAGAAGGAACAAAAGAGGCATTCTAAAAAACTTTACATACTTGTAACACATTTATAGCAAGAAGCCAGAAACTAATTATAATCCAAGTAACAACTAGTTGGCCTGAGGGTAGTATGAGCAGTGAGGCCACTGACAAGTTTTATAACTATGCAAACCAAAAAGAAAGAGTGAAAAAAATAGCCTCTTTTGTTCCCCTTCACCTTAGGGGGACACATTCAAAGCCACGCTAAAAGCTGAGTCCAGTGCAGAACCACTATGTACAAAGCCAAGCAGACCTTGAGGCACCTTCCAGTACCTAAAGTGGGGCTAGAAGAGACCTCTAGAGGGAGTGTTTAATAGGGCATTTAGTGGTAAGACAACAGGTAACGGCTTTAAACTGAAAGAGGGTAGGTTTAGGTTAGATGTTAGGAAGAAATTTTATACTGTGAGGGTGGCGAGGCACTGGCACAGGTTGCCCAGAGAGTTAGTGGATGCCCCACCCTTGTATGTGTTCAAGGCCATGCTGGGTGGGACCCTGAGCAATCCGGTCTTGTGGAATATGTCCCTGCTCATGGCAGGAAGGTTGGAACTAGATGATCTTTAAGCTGATTCAATCCAAACCGTTCTATCATTCTATGTACTCTTCGGTACCTTGCCAGCTACAGCGAGTGCCTTACTGCCTGGAATTCACAGTGCTGGTCACAGCTGGACCAGAAGCGTCGACTGATGAGAGTTTGCTCTGTACAGTGAGTGTGAATGTGTGACATGCATCTGTGTGTTTTGTAGACCAGAAATCAAAACCCATTTATTATATTTATCCCATTCAGAAAGCAAATTTTGAGGATTTTTTTCCTAATGATTGCTGTGCTTCTGTTTTTGAGATTTCCTCACTCCTAAACTCCTTCGCAGGAAACATAAACTAAGAGGTATTTGCACTATTCAGGTCAACCAATCAAAACAAAGTTTCTGAGGCAATCCCAGGAATGGGATTCTACACTCACACATTTTGGTACTCCTTGATGGTACAAGAGAATATACACCTCTTTCTTTAGTGAAACTGTCCAACTTGTTGCCCCATTCAGGTATGTGATAACAGTTATAAGCTAATATGCTACTTTAAACATACAATGATTACTTTAGGATTGTTATCTATATAATTTTAAGAAATGTATGAGTTGAATTAGAATTTATTGTCTGTGTCAAATGTAGGGTAGCAGGAACACAGCAGGGTTCTTCAAGAACGCAGGAAAAAGAATTACATGGAAATATTGAGACACAATCAAATGATCAAAACCTCCTCATCCAGTGGCAATAAAAGAGACAGATTGCTTCTCATTTTAAAGGTCAGTCTATTTGTTAAGGAAATAAAAACATTACTTTTCACCGGGATGTGATTGTCTAAATTATTAAATACTTGGTTAAATTGGAAGAATTTGTGTTTACCCTCAAAGTAAAACAATCAGTGTTCCTATAAATAGTTCTTACACTGACACATAGCAATGTGACTCTTCTAAGGATGCTCGAGCATTTGAATGATTTATGTGCCTTTTACATATTAAAAATGTAGTTATGCTTTGTGTAAATTATAAACTCCCATTCAAATGCAAGTGTGCCAAGGAAATTTTTTATAGTTTAATCTTCAGTTTCAAATTATTTATTTTCAGTATACAGCTAACAGGGTTCAAATATCTCTTCCTACTTTATATAAATGTCTGTTCTGAAGTTGTGTCCAAAACCAAACAAACTTTTTGCAGTGTTATATATTTGCTACCATGATTCTCTTCACATATTATTAATCTGAATTTTAAAGTACTCATTACGTTCCAAATGATAAATCACATTGTGTTCTTGGCCTTTCAAACAGATCAGCATTGGCATATATTGTTTCTCTTCTTCTCTTTATTTAGATTTGATTAAAGACAGTTTTGCATGACAAAGTTCATAGAGAAAGTGAGTACTTTCTCATGTGTATTTATGACTTTGGGGTATTGATCCCTCATATTAAAACTGATGAAACAAAGTGCAGAATTATGATTTATTATTTTTACATGTCAGTAGAAATCACACCAAAATCAAGACAAGATTGAAGGCTCCTTAGAAATATAAATACCTTAAGAGCATAAGAAAGTAAGTTAAAAGAAAAACAAACCAAAACCACAAAGTCCACAAAAAACCCAAACAAAAACCCAAACCAAATATTTATTTACCTAAAGGAACAGGATTCTAGGGGAGTCAGTGATTACTGTTTTGAAAGTTAATTTAGTCATTAATTTACTTATTTTCCAAGTTTTTCTTAGTAATGTCTTATTGCTTTCCTACTTCATTGCTAAATAAATGAGCATTTGAAGAAAGACTAAATTTTATCACCTCATTGCCTCAATACAAGAGGTTAGGCACATTCTGCAAGTAACTCTCTACTTTGGGCATCTCTCATTGTCCTAGGTTACAATATAGATGTAGTTAAGTATTCTATTACCACCAGCTGTGGGCCATTAGCTGTTATCTCCTGCTATGACCCACCCCTGATAACAGACACTGGGCCATCAAGAAACCACTGCATGACTCATGGACTTATCTCACCCTGTTGTGAGATGCTCCGCCCAGGAGGGAGGAGCCAAGCATTCCCACCTGGATATAACCTGGCCTTGGAACTGCCTAAGGCAGCCCTGTCTACTGAGTTCCCACAGGACAAGAGTGATTACTGGACCTTCAGCTGGAGACCAGACCTTCTATAGGATCACCGCTTCATCTGAACTACTTCATCTGGACTGCTACCACCACCCTAGCAGGGTGTCAGGTTGTATCTGACATTGTCAGTGCATTTTCCTTGTATTATTACTCTTATTTTTTAAATTTTTAATCCTGACTTGTGATCTCCCACTGGTTGGTTTTCAAACCAATACACTCATATTGGCAGAAATCATCCTAAAGATTATATTGTCTCAGTACAGAGTTAATTTAGGCTGAATCAGTTCCTTCTGTCTTCAAGACACATGTACTCAGATGCTTGTGAGTGCTGTGGAATAATAGGAGTTAAAACAGAAGCAAGATCCTACAAAAGAAATTCTCCTTTTCTTTGTCTTCTGTGTCACAAAAATATTATCAAATTGCAAAGAATGTTAATATCAAATCAACATACATGTTCTACTACATGCATTTTTAAGGAAAAAATTCTACTACACAAATGTTTCCTGTATAATACAGAAGAAAAGTGCTTAAAACTATCAAAAATGATCTTGCATCTCTAAGGTAATGTTTAGAAATTTCATTCTCAAGGTATACTAGAGATGCTAATAGAAATGTTTTATTTGAGGCTTCAGAGAGACAACACTGGAAAAGACAAATGTAAAATATATTTCTTAACCACTGAAAGGACATAAAAAATATTTAATGCATGGCTGAGTACTCTAATAATAAAAAATATTCATGTATGTGAAAGTATATGTACATATGCTTCACTGTATCAGCATTTTCCACTTGAAGTAGACGTTTTAATAAGTGTAGAATATAAAAGTATGAACCAGAAAGATATGCCATAAAAATAATTTGTTCAGCCGATTAGTCATCAAAACTGCTGCAGGGCAAGTGAAATCTTGCAGCTAAAATATTAAGAACAGAAAGTGGTATAAATTGACTTAGCTATTTTGACTTCAATGATTGAATTCAGCAAACATTTACTGATGAACATTAGTCAGTAAAGGAAAGTCTTGTGAAGTCCAGTAGAATGTTTCAAAGGAGTAATTTCTATGACTAAGGTAAATAGAGCCATCTTAAATAGTTTGTTATTTCCAAGCACTTGTCAGAGAAAACTTGTACAAATTGTTTTGAATATGGCAAAAGAGTAGGATTTAATACAATAAAATGCTTTTCCTCAAAGAAAAACTTTGCTGCAGAAATGTTTTCTCTTAGTAATTGAGGCACAGAGGTGGGAAAGAAACTACACAGGATTTTGCAGCAACACAATGGCAAACAAGGATATTGAGCCACATTTTCTGGATTCAAGACTTACATTTATACTACTAAAATGATAAACTCATACTGCAACTAGAACACACATAATTGAAAAACATTGTCCATTTGGAAAACATCTTCCTGTAAAAGTATCTCTTTAGGCTAGAATGAATAAGCCTATGTGATATTTCATAGACTGAGAATTTCCTTTGCCTCAGTCTTCAATATCAAGACTTGTTATCAGGACTTGGTTGTCCTCAGGATATCCAGCCCTCAGAGCTGGAATTTAGGGACAGGGAGCTTAGTGAAGCCCTATAATCCCAGAGGAAATGGTTAGTGACCTCCTATGCCAATCAGACACATAAGTTATAGGCCCTGATGGGAGCCACCCCATAGTAATGAGGGAACTGCCAAAAGAACTTGCCAAACCACTCTCAGTCATCTACCAGCAGTCCTGGTTAACTGGAGAAGTTCTAGATGACTGGAAATTAGCAAATGTAATACCTATCTACAAGAAGGATTGGAAGGATGTTCCTGGGAAATACAGGCCTGTCAGCCTAACCTAAGTTCTATGTAAGGTTATGGAAAAGATCATCCTGAGTGCGATTACACGGCACATGCAGGACAACCAGGGAATCAAGCCCAGCCAACATGGATTTATGAAAGGCAGGTCCTGCTTGACCAACCTGGTCTTCTACAACAAAGTGATCTGCTTAGTAGATGAGGGAAACCTGTGAATGTGGCCCATCAAAATTTCAGTAGAGCATTTGACACCATCTCCCACAGTGTCTTCCTAGAAAAACTGGTTGCTCATAACCTGGAGGGGTAGACTCCTCTCTGGGTAAAAAACTGGCTGGCAGGCCAGGCCTAGATGTGGTTAATGGAGCTAAATCCAGTTGGTGGCAGTTCACTAGAGGTGTTCCTCAGGGCTCAGTTTTGGGGCCAGTTTACATCTTTATTGATGATCTGGATGTGGGGATTGGGAGCACCCTCAGTAAATTTGCGGATGACACCAAGCTGGTGATCTGAGTATTGATCTGCTCAGGAGTAGGGAGGCTCTACAGAGAGACCTGGAAAGGCTTGATCATTGGGCTGAGGACAATGGTAGGAGGTTAAATAAAGCAAAGTGCCGAGCCCTGCACTTGGGTTACAACAATCCCACGAAACGCTACAGCCTGGGGAGGAGTGGCTTGAGAGCTGTTTGGCAGAAAGGGACTTGGGGGTGCTGTTTGACAGCTGGTTCAATAAGAGCCAGCAGTGTCTTGGGTTGGCCAAGAAGGCCAAGAGCATCTTCACCTCTATCAAGAACAGTGCCGCCAGCAGGATCTGGGAAGTGATCATCCCCCTGTACTTGGCACTGATGAGGCCACACCTGGAGTGCTGCATTCAGTTCTGGGCCGCTCAGTTCAAAAGGACCTTGAGGTGCTGGAGTGTGTCCAGAGAAGGGTGACTCATTAATGGTTTAGAAAACATGTCTTATGAGGAATGGCTGAGGGAGCTGGGTTTGATTAATCTCAAGAAGATGAGGCTTAGGAGGGACCTCATCACTCTCTACAAGTACCTGGAAGGAGTTTGTTGCATGGTGGAGGCCAGTCTCTTCTGACATGTCTGCAGTGACAGGACCAGAGGAAATGGTCTTAGCTGAGACAGAGGAGATTCAGATTAGCTATTAGGAAAAAAAATCATTGTCAGGTACTGGAATAGGTTGCCCAGGGAGGTACTGGAGTCACTATCCCTAGAGGTGTTAAAGAGGTGTCTGGATCTGGTGCTGGATGATCTGGTTTAGTAATTTAGGGTTTACAGTGGTAGTGCTGAGTTGGGAGTTGGATTGGATGATTTTAAAGGTCTCTCCCAACCTTGATGATTCTATATCTACAGATTAGTGTCTCAAGTGCAATTTAGACATGCTCATGTTTTGTTTCCCAGACAAATAAAGTTAATCTTTTTTAATATTTTTTTTCTTGACTGTATTCTGATTTTGCTTCTTCTGCCTCCTTATTCCTACATATTTTTGGTAACCTTATAAAGAATAACATTAGGGATAGGGTCCTGCAGTTGAATGCTTTTTGCTCTGCAGCTGATGGAAACCTATAAGTATTCTGTATTGAAGGGGGACATACAAAGGAAGCTAAACAGAAGAGTTTCAAACAAAACATCAAGTTCTGCTACAAGAAAATTGTCCTTTGCCATAGGGATGTCAGTATTTTTATTTATAAATTCCATTGGCATCTCTTTTTCCCACTTTCTACTTCTTTTTCAGGTTGTGACCCTTCTACACCAGTTTGGGGAGTTGGACTTTTTTTGGAAGCTAATTATGTTACTAATTTACTTATTTTCCATATTTTTATCAGTAATTTCTTAATAATTTTTCTACTTCTCTGCCAAATAAATGAGCATCTGAGGAAGGACTCTTTTATCATCTAATTAACTTAATATAACAGGCTAGACACATTCTGCAAGTAACTTTCTACTCTGGGCATCTCTCATATTGGCCTATTCTTCACTGTGAAGTAATGAAGAACAAAAAAGGTAAGCAATGAGTAGAGATGTGTTTACAGATGTGGTTTGTCTCTCTTATCTCAAAAATGTTCTTTGATATCTTTGTGTTAATAGCCACAAGAAGTAAAAATGCTATATTATACCCTTCAAACACTTAAAACATTTTTTCTCTATTCTCCAATGAAGAATTTTATGCTCAGAACAATGATTTTCATTTTTCTTTATGCTAACATTTAATTGTTTCATTGACTGTAACACTCCAAGAAGATATTTCGTATATGTAGCTGGAATGAGCAGTGGACAATAGCTGGGGACATAAGTTACAGGAAATGAAGCTCACAGTAAGATGCAATTCCTTCCCATTTCTGCAGTAGTTGCAGAATATTCTTAATTTTTGTGTAGTTGCAAGTTATGCCATTATTTTACCAAGATATTTCTTGCTGGGCTTGTTACTTATGATCTGAAGCTTACTTTCAGCTGATCCTGTAAATACTTCTAACCTTGCTGCTGTGCCATGATTCACCCCAAGATTCAAGAGAGGTATTCACATGAATATTGGTGAGAAGGGTTTGATTTCACAGCAGAGCCTATGGAAACCTCACAATCTACACTTCCATGTAGATTTGGCTGCTAAAGTTTCCTCTTTTTTTTCTTTTTATAAGTTTAAAAATTTCTATAAAATGCAAAAAAGTATAACGATGTTTTCTTTGGGAGGGTTTTTAGAGAGCACATAAAAATTAGTTATCTCTGTAGATGGAAAGCCACTATAGCAAAGCACTGTGTCAAAGACTTTAATTTGCCCAATTCAGACTGACCTGGGATGAGAAGATCTGCCCTAGATAAGTCAGGAAAGATACTGAAATAGGAGTATACAATTTACAATTCTGGACCAGGAAGAGTGTCCCCTGGCCTGAAGCCAAACACCAGCCCAATAACAATTTTCAAATCCAACAGCTCATGGTTCAGTCAATATTTTTCACAAAATTCCATTTTTCTGAGAACACTGTTTTCAGGAAGGTTTTCTCATTGTTCTACCATGGGAAAAAAATCAGTAAGTTTCAAAGCCTAAAAGCTTGCTTCAGAATGACATTGATTTGCCAGTCAATTCTGGCAGCACCAGATATTCAGTAGCAGAAGGATTGGGGGAACTTATAATTATTGTAGCACCAAATACAAGGCCTCAAAAATTATAACTCAAGTCTCTAGAACCCATTGAATGCTTATATGTCATCATTATTTATTTCCTGAGTTGTGATTTTTCTGTTTTCTGGTTATTTTGTATATTGCATCATGGTTTTGAATCATAATTACTAGAAACTGGAGGAGAGATTCTAATCTTTAAAGGGAGGTTTCTTAGAGAGATGACATTATAATTTGTAAACTGTGCCTTACAGACTCACAGACATTTTGGTAAAGTCCGAAGCCCCATTAAGGCTAATACTTAAATCAAATACCCCTTTTCAGTGTCATCTTCACCTGTGAATATAAGATACAAACTTTTTATCCTGGTCCCTCTCTCTGCACTTTTGAACTTGGTGGTGGTAAGTCACAGACAGGCTGTGTGGTCCATCCTGGAAACATGGCTGCAAAAAGGCATCTCTAGAATGACCAAATGACGTTTTGGGAATGACCAAAAGTAAATTGTTTACTCTTGTCAACTGTGGATCAAAAATTTGCCACAAAAGTTTGCCACATCCTGTGTCCTATTTCTATTGACAGAAGTTGAAGATCATGGCACAGTTACCATCTATGCATGTTTAACTCTGATCATATTAGATTGTATTTGATTTTAGACTCTAAGAGAAGGCATTTATAAGAGGTCCTAAAACCCCTTACCCCCTTGCCTGTGTCAATAAACATAACATAGGATATAAGTTAATTTGCACATATGTAACCTCATAATTTGCTTTGGAGAGGCTTAATAAGCCTGGCTACAGAAATATAAATCAAAGCAATGAATGTGAAACTAAACAACCAAATTTTAAAAACTGCAAATTCTTATGGTAAAAGCTGGTTATGAAAATTTAATCTTTCATTTTTGAATTGACTATGTCTTACCATGTTTTCATGGCAAAATGATGCAATGACTGGCATATAAACCAGTTTCAACACTGTGATGCATTTTTTAAGACTCATCTGTATCATGTGATTGATTTACAAAGTAATGTATGGTTTATTTTACAATGGTTAAGCGAGTAGGACCCCAGTTCACATTTTGAGTTATCATGAAATTTTTATTTCATTTCCAAGAATAAAAAGATGCACCCTTTAGTTAGATTGATTTAAAAAAAAAAAAGGATAATAAGAAATGCAGAGAATCAATTTCACAGATACTGACAGGCAGTAGAGATTAGATCACTTGCCACAACTGATAAAACTACAGTAATTCTATAAAGTGCTCTTCTTCCCAGCTGACAGGCATGTAAATTAAAATAAGCACATGGAACATAATTATAGCTATAAACCAACTGAAAGAGAGACTGTGGTTTGATTCATGAGTCTTGTCACACACATAATCAAGGCAAGGCCAGATGCAGTTACATTAACCATATAGAGACTATACAAGGACAATATAATTGATCCAAGCAAGTGGGAGCACTGGAAGCTGGTGCTAATTCAAAGACCTTCTGACCATCCAGGTAAATCACTTCCTGTCATACAAAAATTGAGTGTCCCACAAGCATATTTGAACTATCACATCCCTCTGAGGATCAGTCAGGCAAATGGTTATTCTATTCTACACCTTCAGGTATGAGAAAGGGTAATATATAAGGTATATAACCCCTGATATCCACATGTGCCACATCCAGCAGTAGCTCTCCTGCACATATGGAGGAAGCAAAAAACATTCACTGCCTCCTCATCTGTGATGATAGACCTCAGTCCAACATATTTCCTAACCTTGTCAGCCATCTGTACATTGGGCTGCCATGCATGTGTTCTACTTCTACTGAATATAACTCATCTCTCTTTCCCCACATACCTCTACATACTGTATCAAAGCTCCCATTTCTCTTTGCTCACTAACAACACATCTGTTATCTTAATTTGCCTTAGATGTATTGGTGCATTCTTAGAGGGGTAAGCAACCCGTAGAAGATGTTGAATCCATGGATCCACAGGGGGAGAGTGGAGGAAAATTATACCCAGAGCCTACTCCAGAAGGATCCATTGAAGTCTTTCCTACAGCAATCATATGCATGTTCTTAATTCTTAATATTCTGGTTTAGATTTATTGATGCCTCAGCAATTCTCTTAGAATCTCTTATGTAACTGTCATTACGACTACACAGATATGAGATTCAGTCAGCCAAATTCATAGACTGCCTCACAAAAGACATCTGAAAAAACCTGGATTCCTGCAGTGAATCAGCACTCAGTTCACCAGGGTATGAACTGAGTGCGATTAAACTTGTGGTGTGTCTGTATGAGTGTGAGAATGAGCTATGACAGAGTTTGTAAGGTCTTTTGCATTTCTCTATCCTCTTGTACAGAGCTGAAAAACATTCTTTCCTTGGCAAATGTTTTGTAATGCAAGATTCAAACTTATCAAATACAGGCTTCTGTGGAGCCACAAGCAATCCCCCTGAAATATTGAGCCCTAAATAACTGTTTGTATTTCCTGAGCAAGAGTTTTTGTTATTTTCTTATCTTTTATTTCCATCCAGTGGACAATGCAGTGTTCCCACTAGAAGAGATAGTGAAAAAGGAGATAAATACAATGACTACAGATGTAACTTTTAGAACAGGGAAGATATTCTTGTATGTGTGAGTCCTAGGGTATTCTTGCATTTTAAAACTGGGGGTCAGAGGAAGAGAAGAAAAGTGATTTAGTGTATTATAAATTATATTTAACAACAGTTTTAAAAGAATGGCTTTTAGCTCTAAGTTTTAGATAACTGCAAAAATTAAAATTAGAACATATTAATAATAACCATGTTTCTACTGTTAGAGGAGAAACTTACCAAATAATTATTTCACATAGAAACTGTCAAATAGATACTATCAGTACAAACCAGAAGAGCTCAGAAAGTCAAGATGGGTAGCACTTGCACATGTTCTATGCTACCATCTGTGAAAAAAGTCCAGTCATTCCATGTCAAGGACTATGACAGAAAGAAGTTACTTGAATCTGTTGGCTTTTGTCAACATGCCTATCTGCCCTGTCCTTAAACTAGGAATTCAATTACCAAGAGCAATGTAACCAAGCTGGGACCGACAAAGCTTGTGTAGGAAACTGAATAAATAGCTGTGGCAAGAGCTATTGCTGCTACTGGTATATTCTTCAATTCTCCAGATTAACACCAAGTTCACGTATTCCCTAACAGCCTTTGTCATTTCTATATAATCCACTGCTTATTTCACATCCAACTCCAATCCCAGTTCATGAACTGTGTTTCTTTTCCTTTTATGTATCCTTGATCATAAATTGGTGAATATATTACTGCAGAATTTTCAGCAAGGCTCTGATGGAATTCCAGTGACTAGATTCTGATCAAGTGACTTAAACTCATCCAAAGAGCTATGGTAAACCAATCAGCTGAACAGGGGGTTGCCACAACCTGCCTGGGACCTGTTGGTTGCCACAAGCAACCACACAAAGCCTGGGAGAACTCCTTATTGAAGGCCTATTGAAAGAACCAAGGTGAAACCTGTATATATTTTCCCACCAGGAGAAAAATGTAAGGGGAAAGAGGCAGTGAGGAAAAGGGGAAGAGAAAGGAAGGAGGAAGAAACAAAGGGAAGGTGAGAAGGGAAGGAAAATCAAGGAGAGATGGAAAGAGAGGGATGAAAAAAAAAGGTGTGGAGCTTTTACATAAAACTACAGAAGAGAAAAAGGAAATAGGTACCAACATAATACAGGGTATTGTCTAATATGTCAATATGAGATGCGTGATATAACGCTTAGAAAGTTTGTTTTTATGTCTAATTTATGCTCAGGTTGTTACTTTAACTAACTAGTTAGCCATGCTCAAAGGTATTAAGCTCTATCTACACAGGACTGACTTATTACCTGTGGGAACTTTAAAGCATGAAGCATTTTCCAAAAGGAAGGAAAAAAGACAGAAGCAGAGTAAGAATCTGGAGACAGAATCTGAGAGATCTTAAGGCTGGGTCTCAAAGGAAGAGCAGATTTAGCCCAATAGACATCAGAGAAAAGAGATTTGAACATTTCAGAATTGCAGTTTCTAGAGGAAAGAATGTCTTTTTTTGATAAGTAGAGTCTTACAGCAGGTTTCCCCACTCTCTCTTTAAAGTCACTAGAAAAGGAACTTTCCTTTTTAGCAGGTGGATATGAATGGTAACCATATTTATCTTACGTAGGCATTTTTACTTTTATTTTAGAAGTTAGTAGAGAGACAGAAAAACTTGTATTAAAAGAATTACCATAAATAAAGAGAAAAAATCTGCTTAATAATTAATAAAAAAGAGAATATTATGTCTCCTTCTTTTCCATATTTTCATTTCCAGATATGGTTCTTGATAAGGAGCTACAGTGATGAAGGCAAAAAAAGAGGTGCACTTTTGCAGAAACTGCCAACAAGGTAAACTCCATAAGGATTGCTGCTCACAGCAAATGTGATGACTACTTGAAATTATTTCACTATAGAACCATAGAATCATGGTTTGGAAGGACCTTAAAGATCACCTAATACCAAGCCCATCTCCCACGGGCAGAGACAAATGTCATGAGGTTGGATCCAAGCAAGGACCCTATGCACAAGCGTTGCAGGAATTTTTAAAGTTTTTTTCTTCTATTTGTGGAAAAAAAATAATATAATTACAGAATCACTTGGGTTGGAAAAGACCTTTAAGATCATTGAGTCCAGCTGTTAACCCAGCGCTGCCAAGTCCACAATCAAACCATGTTGATAAGTAACACATCTGCACAACTTTTAAACACCTCCAGGGATGGTGACTTCAAGACTTCCCTAGACAGCCTGTTACAAAGCGTGACAACCCTTTCAAGGAGGACTTTTTTCCTAATATCAAATTTAAGCCTCCCCTGGCAGAGTTTGAGGCCATTTCCTCTCATCCTGTCACTAGTTACCAGGAGAAGAGACCGAACCCCACCTGGCTACAGCCTCCTGTCAGGGAATTGTAGACAGGGATAAGGTCTTCCCTGAGCCTCCTTTTCTCCAGACTAAGCACCCCCAGCTCCCTCAGGTGCTCCTCATCAGACTTGTGCTCCAGACCCTTCACCAGTTCCATTGCCTTTCTCTAGACTTGCTCCAGCCCTTCTAGCCCCTTGTAGTGAGGGGCCCAAAACTGGGCACAAAATTCAAAGTTGCAGCCTCAGCAGTGCTGAGTACAGGGGAATGATCACTGCCTTAGTCCTGCTGGACACACAAATAACTATTGATGAACAATTAATAACTTCTTGGCTGCACTTGTCACCCACCTGAGAGCAAGATTTAAACAAAATCTGTGATTCTTTCATCCTTTCTCATATTAAAAAAATGGATTAGGGGTATATTAAACATCCCAATAAGAGAAGGAAAGAGTGAGTTTTCAGAGGAGTATTCAAGAGAATATACTATACTAGCAAAATAAAGTTGAGTGGTTTCCCATTTGAGAGAAAATGATATACCAATCTCCAAAATATGTAACTGGTGGAAACAAGAAATAAATAATATACTTGCCATTCTCTCTTCTTTTTAACTCCTTTCATAAATTACTTTCTGTACTTTTCGTCATGCTAGATAGACAAATATATTTTTGCAAAATTAAGCTTCAAAACCAGTAGAATGATGACTAGATCGTATCAATATGCAAACTTCCCGTAAAACTTTTCACTGAAAGGTAAAAGAAGGTGAGACAATGAATTTTTAAAAGCAAACAATTAGGCCTAGATACAGTGAAGGATTTCTGGGTTTGTGACCTCTATCTAAATAGAATTCCAACTTTTTTAGCCACTCTGTGAATAGATGCTATTGTTTATGCTGCTTGCAGACAGATGGACTGTGCATTTGGCTACAGAAGTGGATATGTAATAAGAAAAGCAGCTCCTGAAACTTGCACAGATTCACAATTTCTTTTCAAAATTTTTTCTTTTAACACCATCCAGAGCTACTAATCAGGTTGCTGGGCTGAATTCTGTACAAACTGTGGACAGAACATATTCAGTGAACAGATCTATCTATTATTTTATAGTACAATAATAACTATATTTTTAATGCATATTTTTGAAAATCTATCTGTATAAATTTATGAGCTGAAGAGAGTTCATTAAAAGTATGACTGTAGTTAACTTCCTATATTGTGAATATAATAGCTCACACATTTGTGAAAATACTGATAAACCACTAGACATGAAATTCAAACTTTCAGAATCTAATCCAAAATTCTCTGATGTTCTGCAAAATTTGATTTATATAGTTATCAGCACAAAGCACAGTCAGAAAAAATAGTCTAGCTGACCAATTAACATTAATCAACTAAAAGTATGAAAATCTGTTTTGAATGAAACAGTACAAACAGTATATGAAGTTCTGTTCAAGTGTCTTTTGTTTCCTGACTATGGGTAACCACATCTCTGGCAATGCCTCCTCCAGATACAAGTGCTGACAAGGCAGATATCCATCACTGTGTCCAGCCAATTCAGTAAGCCAGAATCACTAAAGGTGGATGAATGCATATGTTATGCTCTTCTTACAGACAGGATTTCCAAAAGTTTCACTTAGATATCTGTTTTCAGCTGCTGTTTTACTCCATTCACAGTAAGCAATTAGAAACTTAATTTTATGTATAATGTTTTTTAAATTTGAGTCTCTCATTTTTGCTTCTTTGTAAAGGTGTTCATAAAAGAAAAATGTATGCTTTCCTTATAAAGAAATTGACAGTTTGTTTCTTGTGCAAAATAAGAATATTTGGGAGATTTACAGTTTTGTTTTCTTCTACACATTTCTAACATGAACTTAAACCATCTTCACAGCTATGTTAAAATTATTGTGTTTTATCTAACTAAAAGTAATAAAGCACAGAAAACAACAATGCATACATGAGAGATAGCCATGAAGACAAGATTAGTTAGGAAAATTGGGTGAACTGCATTTCTGTTTGCCGCATCCTGTATCCAGACTGGACTTGACTAATTCCCTGCTTTTGGCCGGCGGCTCCAGATTTCCATCCCCACCTTCAGGCTTGCCAAGCCTCATTCATCTGGCAGCTCTGCCGTGCATCCTTCTGCCCAGCCGAGGTATCACGTCCTGCTGACACAACAGCCATTGCGGCCATTGGCTGCCAAGGGCCTCGGTGGCACCTGCTCAGCCTGCAGCCATCTGACCTCCTTTCCCACCATCCCCCAGCCCCTCCTGCAACCCCCACGCAGCCGCAGAGCGGGTTTAAGCTGTCCGAGCTTCTGATCCCACTGATGCAACCCTGTTCCCGGGCAGCAGGTTATGTATCAGTTAGCCAGCCTCACAGCAGCCCTGTCAACCCCTTTTTTGTCTTACCAGCCCTGTGCTTTCCCCACAGCTTCCAGTTCACCTGATCCAAAGAGCGTGCCTGCTGAAATAGCACTGCACGAGCAAGTTGCTCAGCCCTGTTGTCAGGTTCACATCAGTCACAAGTTTCATTCTTTGAAAACAGCCATACAACAGCTTCAGTTCCTAGTGGGTTGTCAACAGCAATTTGTCAGTGTGTTATTTTCCATTTGCATTGCAATGCTTCTGAACACAGAGCTTTTGCATTTACTTGATTTCTGATTTCTAGATGTCCAACCATGATTTCTTTGTTCTTATTTCAATTGGGATTTTCAGATAATATCCAGTCCAAACTACTTCATATTTAACAGCAGGAGAAATCATTTTCAAGGGGAACTACATTTTAAACTGTTTTCCATCATTTCTCCATGTTGATAGAGAATTAAGAAGAAAAATGTCTTCCCAGTGAAAAAAATAACAAGTAACCTACCTGGAACTGAAGGTTTTCTAGTCCTATCAAGGAGGAGATTGATTATAAATATACGGACAAGAGCCACTTGCCTGCAGCTGTCACATGATGCAGAAGGACATGTATTATCCTGGCTCAAGGATGGGGAATCCCTCTTGATAAATCTGAGTTTGACTGATGGTATCTTGAAGCATTCTGCATGCGATCTGATGCCAGTGTACTGATCACAGCTACAAGTAGGTCTTATTATCGAGCAGAGGCAGCGCTAAAATCCTTGATTCAGCAACAGCTTCATTTACAGGTTTTCATTTGGTTTTATAATAAGTGAAGAACGGGGCAGGGTTAAGAACAGGTTTAAACTGCCTTAATATTTCACATGTAAATAATTGTTAATTAACCAAAACTCCATTAGGAAGCTAATAGTGGACAATTATTTTTAATGAAAATGTTCTCACTACTTTGCAGTTTTGTCAAGGCATTCAGTACAGGCAGCACGTTAAATCACCACGTTTTTCCAACAAGCTATTTGAAATCTGTGGCAGCCGGATTTGATTGATGCAGTGTACCAGAGAGAATAAGTATTGCAGAAAATGCCATTTCAGAGTTCAAAGCAGTAGAAAAATTGCTGTTTAATAATTCAGCAGTGAAATGAAAATAATGTAAAGAAGATTAGCCATGGTCTTTTTTTGGGTGGTATTCATAGTAACATTCTCATTTCTAGGCCTGTTTTTTCCAAGTTATATTTTTAATCAAATGCTATGAATGAAAGTTTTGTTCTTCTTATTGTGAGTGAGACCAGAGGGGGGACATCTTCTAAAACAGTAAACTGTTTTTCTTTTATTCAGCAATACAGCAGAAATAAAATTTAGTCTGTGTATTATACTTTTCTTTTGTTTCTTTCATAATGATATACAAAACATTAAGCTTATTGACGCTTATGTCCCTCTAGAAGCTATTTTAATTGTGTGAACACTTCAAAAGCACGTGTAAACATTCAACTGCATCCTGTTTCAATACAGCCTAGATCAGAGGTGGAGTGCTAGGATAAATGTTCCATTTCAGTGTTTCTCCCATGTCCAGGGCTTCCTTTATACTCAAGATGAGCTGCTTGGCCAGCATACACTGTGTCTCCTACACATGCCCATTTCCACCCAGTCACACTTATCCCAGAAATCCTGAAAAGCAGGAATCCCTGAACATTTGAAATATACCTAATTCATGCCCTGAAGACCCTTTTATTTGGCACCTAAACTAATAGGCTCCTGTGTCAATAACACTTCACACATTTCCAGTAAGATCTAAAAATTATGTAAATGCATATTCTGGAAAAAGCAAAACAAAGTATTATCTCTTTGCAGTTATTTTCTCTACATCTGCATCCAGCAAAATAAATATTCAAAGCTACTTGAGCTTGCTTACTAGGCAGCTGGACAATCTGGTGAACTCTCAATTCTAAAAATTAAATTTCCATGATTGTTCTGCAAATCATTCAGTTTCAAATGTTGATTGATCTGGTTGAATATCCCGGCTTTTGGAAATCCAGTTTTCAGTGGAGTTTATTTGCTAAATGCTCTCTATGTTTGAGAATACAAACATGGGTACAAATATATTTTGGGGAATTGCCTCATCTTATACATTTTCAAGCATACCTTACCTGAGCCTTTTCCTATCAAAAATACAAAAGAACAATTTCCATAAGAGTAATAATTCATGTCAGTGTCTCTAAATTTCAACTGGTGAAGGCATCCAGTAAATTAATTCAGCCATTATTTTACTTGACAACAGGTTTATTAATGGAACTGATACGGATTACTGGAATTCCAAACACAGCTGTAACAATGGAAATTTTTTGCCGCAGTGTATATCCCCTACTGTGCAAAAACATCCCCCAAGACCTCATAAGATTAAGCCAGCCTAAAGCTGTTGTTTAAAGAAAACCACCAGCAGTCTCTGCTCTATTTACCAGCCTGGAACAGCAGTTCTAGCAACTTCTGTTCTAGTACTTTGGAGCTGCTCAGAGATTGGAAGGCCCCATTCATTACATCAGTCATCCTAGATACATCTTTTGGCTCATTGTGATCTCTGATTAGAATATCTTCCAATTTTGAAAAATCTTCCAATTTAGAAATACATTTTCAGCAGGTTTTCAATCAAGTTGGAAAAAGTAAGAAAAAAAGATCCATTCCCCAAACATAAACTAGCAATGTCTGTAATCTACCCTCTCTAAAGTATTTGGAAGAATGCAGATTAAGAGCTTTTTTCCCCCTGAGTTTCCATTCCTCTGTCTTTCTACATTCTGCACATTTACGTGTGTAAAAAAAAATTTAGGAATACAATTTTATAGATATTGTTTACAAATGGAAGGGTAAAATTGAGGAGGACTATTTGCTTTCTGTTTTAAGAGGAAATAAAAGAGTAAATATTCTTTCCAGTCAAAGTTTAAGACATTCAACATATAAATTGCAAAGCTATTTTCTCAGTTCTGCAGGCAGCCATGTACACAGGTAAAGCAGTGCATGTGCAACAGTCTGAAAACATCAAGCTGCAGGGTACCTCACAGGTTAATCTGACATAAAGTGGAATGAAGCAGCACACAACAAATACTTGTTCATAACACAGATGCTATACCATATCTTGCAGTTGCCAACAAATAAGTTACATTTTGTTTTAAAGAAATCAGTGGAAAACATGCTGACCTTTTTAAACAGACAATAGAATCACTTTCTGCCGGGAATATTCACACATTTAAATTTATTCAGGTGTTTAGTTGCTGTCCTGAAACTATGCCAGCATGTCCAGCTTCTTTCATTATCAGGTACATTGGAAACACTGCCACAGCATTTAAGTTTTCAACAGAGATGGAAAAACAACTCAAGGAATTCTAAATAGGGCTTGTCGAAGAACATGTTTCTTAGTCACATATGACAAAACACTGAGAAACAAAGCGGAGATCAGAGATCACTAATTTAAAAGAACCACTGATTTAAATGAAGTACTGTCCACAGTATTACCCATATGTTACAATCCAATTGTTAAAATTATTAGAGTGATGTCTCTGCCCGAATTAAGATGTAAACAAGACCATATGCTGAAGTCAATAGTATGGATTTTATTGGAAAGTAAATGTGACGTAGAGAGCGATAGAAAATAACAGAAAAAGAGGTGACGGGCGGAGAAAGAGAATGGGAAAGACAGATTAACTAGAAAATATCACCACTCCATGGATCCCAACAGCATCCTGTTGATCCTCTTTGTCTGGTCATCTTGGTGGTGAGGGTCCCACAAAACATAGAATTCAAAGGATTAACATATGTCTGGGCCAGGGGGAACGCCCAGGTACCCCCCACGGCAGGGGAGAATTCAACACTGTCTCTTGCAACAGACTCTGGATCTGTTGAATCTCTGCATCAGCTGCAGAGCTGTAGTCCTCAGCCTAAGTCTGGGGAGCACTTTGGGGGTCTTTGATGGATTATGACACCTCCTCAACTGTTTCTCACAGGAATGTCTGGTGTGTAGGTGGCCTTCCCCTTTTGTGGGGCAGAGCAGGGGGGTCACAGCTGAGCCAGTTTGTGTAAGGGAGAAAGGGTGTTCAACTGCCTCTGACCAGAGGTTATGCCACACACCCCAAAACTCTTCTCCTTCCCCCTGGTTGCATGGAAGTGTGTGCAAACCTGGCCTCAGGATGAGTCTGTGGGCTGTCATTTCCCCAACCCTGAACCCAGCCAAGCATGATTTTCAGGACAGCTGCTGGGTTTGGCTTCCTTGTGGATACATTTTTAAGCGATCTATTAACAAGACCTTAAGTTATCCCCAGCCTTGTTTATTTCTCCCTAGACCTGAAATAATTGGACAATAGTCACTTTTCAAGTCACTTTACCTCAAGTTCCAGTGGGCAGCTTAACTGTGTTAAGCTTAACTTAACACAGTCCAAAGTTCCAGTGAGGTGGCATATTCAGGGAGGGGTGGGCTTTGGTGGTGGCAGCTTCTTTATACAGTTCTGCCATAATGGGCATAAAGTCCTTCATAACAATGTTTAGGCCATTAACCATAACATTTCAGTCTCTTACACCACAATACAAAATTATTCAATATTTTAATTAGAAGTAAGCTTTATAAGAAAGGAATCAGAGAGTATAAAAACAGTTGTGCATAGATCATATTTTTTTTCATTGAATTTGTTAAAGAACTACATATTGGATTTTTTAGCACCAACTCTTGGAATTTCAAAGCAGTAATATAACGCGGTGTGGGTGGTCGGTGGAGAGGCTGCCACGTTATCCCAAAAGCGTTCCTGGCCAGGAATCGCTCCAGGTGTTTGGCCCACTCGCAGGCCGGCTTTCACACCCGTGCCGATGGAGGCACAAAGCACACGCTCACACTCAAGCTGGATAGCTCATGCATTACCAGAGGCAAAGAGTCAGGAGGGGCTCTTTGTATGGAGTTCCGAAGGGTTTATTGCCAAACCACAGCGAAGGTGTCCATGGATGAAAAGAGAGCGATACGAGGGCAGTGACAAACTTATACAGGGGCACAGAAAGGAGGCGGGCGGAGCACCAGTAACCAATGGTTTGAGGGTACAGGGGTGGAGAGAAGGTGGGGTAATATAACACTACAACCTTGTAAGGGGCAAAAGGGGCGTATGGCCAACGGGCCAACCAGACAGACCAAATCTGCACAGAACCACAAGGCCTGATGGGGGAGGCTTCTCACCCTGACTCTGGCATGATCTTAAACTGTGGAGCTGGGCCACCAACAGGTTTCTCCTGCACTGGGGCTCTTTGGTCTCTTGGCCATCACAGCTGCTGGCTCAGCCACCACAACAGCAATAAAGTTCATTTTTGAAGAATTCTATTAATCATTTTTCCTGTGTACACTTTATAAAACATTCCCATAATGTGAACTCCTTCCTATTTAATGCTTGTCTGTTTAAATCAAAAGGAATTGCTACTTTGGGATTTCGGAAGAAATATCAAAAAATGTTTATCTAGACAAATAAAGGTAAATGTAATATTCAGAAAGCAGATGCAAAGCTTTTTATTCAGGTTTTTATTAAGACAAGGCATCAAGATTTTGTAAACCTGTGTTTACTGAATGGACATTCTGCAGCTAGGACTAGGTAATGCAACTGTACTGTGAATCAGCATGTGAATTTAATCTGTGCTGTGGTATATACATGGGTACACATTCCTCAGAAAGCTATTTAAAATGCCTCAGTTTTTATATCTGCAGAAATAAGTGCTGATTTACTAAATTACTGATAGTTGTGAAATATTCAGTTAATGGAAGAGGCAATAGAATTACAAAATAACTTTGAAATTACAGTATAATTTTTGTTGAAAGTGAGACCACCTAAACAAGCAGCCTTCTCAGGAAGGGTCAGCTATAATAGGTTGCCTCAGAGCACGTTTGGACAATTTTTGAATATATCCATAATGGAGTCTCAACCATTGTGGTCAACCTGTGCCAGTATTTTACCAATCTCATAGTAAAAAAAACAAAAAAACCCCAAACAAACAAACAAAAACCCAAACCAAAACAACAACAACAAAACCCGAAAAAAGCAACCAAACAAAAAATTGAATCTGCCTATTTTTTAATTTGTGGCCATTGTCTCTCTTATCACTATTACTGAGAGGAGCCTTCCTATCACACCTTCAGTTCTCCCATCAGGTGATGATACACACAGATGATAACCGTTCATGAGTCTCAACCTGCTCACTCCAGTGCCTTAGTCATTTCTGTGGCCTTCCACTGGGTGATCTCCATAAAAGTCCATATCTTTCTTGTGCTGGCAAGTCCAGAAATGGCACGGCACTCCAGATGCGTTTCATCAGGGCTGGGCAGAGAAGAAGGATGAATATCCTCAACTGCTGGCAACAACCCAGGAGGCTGTCAGCCTTCTTTTCCCCATAGGGCATTTCTGGCTCAAGGTCACCTTGTTGTCCACCAGGACCCCAAGTCTCATCTCTTCAAATTTGTTTTATTGGTGCATAGGGATATTTCATCCCAGGTGCAAAATTTTTCTTCTCCCTTTGTTGAATTTAATGAAATTCCTGTTGGTCCATTTCAAGCCTGTCTAGGCCTCTGTGAATGGCAGCACAACTCTCTGGTGTCACCATTCATACGACTTATCTCACTTTTTAGATCTCTGGAATTTAAGGGAGACATCTCCGAGACATTACTATTTGCCTAACTTGGAAGATTGTCAAGTTTTTTGGACTCGAAATCCATGGCAATAATCCGTGTTACAGTGATTAAAATGGTATTGTTTTCTCCTTATTCAGGGTCCCTGTCTGTATGCAGAAACTCTGAGCTCTCCCTAATTTAAACCAACAGTACTGAGCCTACCATGAAGCAGACCTTCAGCTGTGTTCAACAACATTGTGGGGGGCAAGAACAAGCCTGACAAAGAGCTGACTTTGGTATTAATCTGGGAATTAGAGTCATCACCCAGAAAATGGGGAGGTCTGGTCTCTTGACCTTTTCAACCCAAAGTGATTTATACCAGCACTTCTTCTTCTTCAGACAGTCTCATTTTTCTTTCAAAAAAGCCCCTGCCCAAATAAAAAACCAGAAATCAGGAAAGAAACTTGAGAACAGAACTTAGGTCTGTCCTTTTTGATTTTTTTAAAACAGATTTCAGCCTCTGCCTAGATATTTTGCTTCTGTTTCCATGATAAATGAATGCTCAATGGTTACTTGATAACCTATTATTTAGGAAACACTCTAGAAAAATGGTTTGGTTCCTTTTAAAAGGCGACAGGCCTATAACTAGTCTTCATTAAATGACATTTGAGTACTACAGAAGTGATACCTCCTGGAAACCATACTTAAAACCCTGCTCAATATATGCACTTGCAGAGAATTACTTCAGCAGTATGTTCTAAGGGGATGAGCATATTCATCCTGAAAGCAGCATAAACTTTGAAAGAAGCCAGCCTTTAAGTTCCAAAATTGGATTCAACAGTATTGATATAGATAGCCCTGCACTTGGCCTTTCTTATTGATTAATGCTAGGTCAGCCCTTTCACAGTATATTCATCTTTTTGGATTGCACTTCGGAAGCGACAGATGCTTCTAAATGATTGTGTGGGGAGCACAGAGGTCTAACCCTGACTTTCTTGGAGCATTACTCAGATGAGAATGTTGAATTAATCTCTGTGGATCTCACCTGAAGGTTGCATTTATCAGATGCTGCTCTTTACTTTCCTGCCTTTGGATATAGTCCATTATCAATATTTAACATCACTTTTAAAAGTAAGGAGAAAAAAACATAATCATTATATATATAGGAAGCCAAGCAAATGAGAAATGATCACAATACTAAAGCATTTTTTTTCTGATTCATAACTATCATGTAATACTTACATGCACTAAGTATCATTAATACTTACATGATAGTTATGATCTTTCTTATGTTAGCAACATCACTACTATTTTTATAACCAGAACTTTGACAATGTAAATTTCATATGTTTTTTTCATGATGGATTTATATGAAGTTCACTATTCGCTCAAAGCAACCAAAATGGAAAGTCATACCAATGAAGAGTGAGGGAAATAATGGGAAGTTTATATGATAGTAGTAAAGTCTATAAATCTGTCATGAATATGTCTAAGTAGCCAGATTTTCTCTTCATAAACCTGCACGCTCAGATTAAGTCCTGCAGCAGCAACACTACAAGTATATTAAAAATTAAATTCAATCTGAAGTGTTGCAGAAATGTTTTGGATCTCTGGTTTATCACTATGATAAGGCTGTATTTATATATGTTCATACTTCTTGAAGAGGTACATAAAAAGTGGGGGAAGGTATGCACTTGCCTTGGAAAGCTACCAAAGACTGAGAAAGCTCTGGGGAGTGTGGTTAGGTGGAGGAGAGTCCTAGCAGAGTCCTGAAGCCAACCTCTGAAGTGATGGGAGATCTTGCCAACCTACGGGGCCTTAACAGAATGTGCTGCTACTCAGAAAGATTATTAAAGCTAAAATGATTTGGGGATGGCCTACCCACCTGGAAGGATATAGGTAGGCAGGAGACATTGTGTTAACCACTTGTTAGCTTACAGCAAGAAAGTCAATAATTTATAAGCGCAAGCTTCAACCAGAAATTTTACTTCAGTCAATATACTTTGTTATAACCCATTTCTGATGGTTTGCTTCCCCTCCCTCCCCCCCAACAGACCCTTATTATGACCAGTCCCAGAAGGCGAGGATAACTTAAGGTCTTGTTAATAGATCCCTTAAAGTGAAACAACACTGAATGATCAGTATCATTTGTAAGTATATAGATAGGGTTACTTTAGAATTGGCTGCAGAGGAAAACAGATGTGTACACACTTTGGGGTTTATTTTCTATAGTAATTTAGCAATAGAGTAGTATAAGAATAACACTTAGGAAAACACATAAGGAAAAGAAAGACAAAGGATAAACATTGGAAGATATATAATCACCACCCCTTGGGTCCAGTGGCAAGACTTGGTTGTTGCAATTCCAGTTTTCACAGGCCAAAGTGACAATCTTGAACTACCAGTAGTGGAAGAAACCCACAAAATTCAACAATTTCATGAATTATATGCACTCAAGTTCAGATGGAAATGCCCAGTATCCACCCTAAGGCAGGCAGGGAGTTTTACACTCGATGATGCCATGCTGTGAGTCACAGGATACTTTCAGGAGTCTTTGATGGTCTAAGTTGTTACAGCTGCCTATGAGGTCAGGGCAGTTGAGTCCATTATGGCCCATTATGGTCCATCAGCGGAGATTAATACCTTCAAACTACCTGTGAATGTCCCAGTACTTTCCAGTAGGGGAGTTATCACAGCTGAGTTCACTTGTGTAAGGACAAAGTGACAGTACCTACATCACAGGGTTTGCCTTTTTCTTATCTCAGTCAACACCCAGCTGTAGCCTTAGGTGGGGCTGTGCTCACCCTCTGCACCTGGGTGAGTACTTTGCACATCAGCAGCTTGTCCCCTCAATGTTTAGGTCATCAGCATTCCAGTCTCTGTTCCAGTATCACCTGTGGATACATTCTTCTCCTCAGGCCTGGGATGATTGGACAATAGTACCTGCTTTACCTCAAGTTCCTGTCACAATCTGAATTCAAGTTAGTTGGATTATTTGGGGAGGGGTGGACTTCAGTGGTTGCAGATGAACAGCTGCTTCTTTGCAGTTTGCTACAGTGGGCAAAAGTCCATGATTTTAGCAATGTTTAAGCCATTAACCATTTCAGTGTCTCACAACCATGATACATGGAATGACTTGCCAGAACTACGTTTGATTATGCCAAGAATTCTCACATCTTTACCTGTGCTCCTTCCACTGCAATACTCACATAAAAGCTATCAACTTCTCATAATAAAACCAGCTGAGTAGGGCTTGTGATTTTAATTATTTATAAATTATTTAAAACAATTAGATTTTGTATATAGCTAATCAGTGTAACTAAATACTAGTACTATAGTCACTGTCATCTGCTCTTTTTCCTTCATGTGTTCAAAAGGCAGATTTCAAATTAGCTGTTAATTCCTAATGAAAGCTTTCCTTCAAGTGAAAAGGACTACACTCTGAAAAAGGGATTTTATAACACGTTTATTAAATACATTTATTTGAGGTCACAGATTTGCCAGTGAAGTAAATAGCTAAATGCTATTACTGTGCTAGTGCTTCAGGAGTTCACCGAGTTTCTAGTTCTATATAATTTCGCTCTATTTCCCCAGGACTGGGAAGGCAAAAAGAGAACTGATGTGTGATAAATCAGGAGATAAAGAACCCAACTTTATAAGGAAATTGGCATTAAAAATAGCTTAGAGCTCCAAATTTCAGCAGAAGTAAACAAAGAACAAGAGAAATAGCTCATTACAATGAAAATATTTTGCAGCTTTCACTGCATCATAATGTTCACTCCCAACTACATGGCTGCAGTAGAAGTCTTCATCTTCAAAGGGTACTGTAGAAACATAAGCTATATTATTTTTAATGCAGAAGCAAGTCTTTCAGAATCAAAGAGTAAAAAAGAGATTTATGAGAATATTTTTTGTGTAATGCTCATTCAGTGCTGATTCCAGAAAAATACGTTAGATGTATTTCCAGAGAGTGTCCACTCTGCCTATTAGCAAAGATTTTGCTTTGACTTTAAATTTTAAAATGGTCATAAATATTTTTTGTACTACATTTATTTATGGTATATCAGTGGTAGAACTATTCATATAGTAAAGATAATCTTCATAACAGGGGTTGGTAACTGACTTTAATTAAAGTCTCAAAAATATGTCTATAAACCTTCAACTTACAGGAGCCTCACTTTCTGTTCCTTTTATCCTTCACACCACTTAAGACAATTTCCTGATAACTTTGTGTGTATTTGCCTCAAAGAGGCCAACCACTCTTTTGCCAAAATCCTACTCACCTTTATCTATTTTCATGTAGTCCCTCCCATGAGATTAAAGTATTGTTTACTTGTGTTTTACCACAGTAAAACAATGTATATATAATTTACAGCACTTTCTACACTACATTTCCAGTAATTTAGTCGATGTATGAACTCTTCTTCTAAACCTTCCTGGATTTTTATGACTGTATGAATATATTCATACCCTAGCATCTATCTAAGGAAGCTCTGCAGACAGGGGTAGATCTTAAATTCTTATTCTGTCTGTGTCTCGGTGTCTGCCTCAGCAGCTCTTGAAGTCAGTTGTCTGAGTATGCCTGATCCGAATGTCAGGCTTTTCCCTGAAAGTGGTTGTTCTTGTTCAAGTCTAACTCATATAGGATGCATTAGATTCACTGTTGATATGAAAATCAATTGCTGCTTGGACCCACTGCTCATGTACTGATCAGCATGCATGGAACAGACATTTACTCATCACTTCCAGAAATCAATAGTTTATTACCTGAAAATAATAATAAAAAAAGCACGTCAGATTGCCAGTACAAGAAAGAAGGTTCACAAATCTGTTTCTGAAAATGGCACAGGGGCAGCTACTTTCATCTTTACCACCCTCTCCATCCTACTCCAATCTAGCAGGTCCAAAGGTAGAACAGGTAATTAGGTTGAACATAGCTGGATCAGCAGTTTTGGTGCCTAACAGAAATCAAAATAATTTATTTTCTATAGAAATGTTTGAACCATGTGTTGTTCTAACTGACCATCAGAAAACTTCAATGATAATAAAAAATGCCTGTTACATTCACAGTTTACCACATGCACTGATGTAATTATATGATATAAACAGACACATTTGGTAAATTACAATGAAATGAGAGAAAAGCTCCTTTTCTTCCATTTTAAGGACATCACTGAAAGAAATAAGTATCTTATATGCCACATATGGGCAGCTGTCTCTGACATGACCATATTTTGTGAAATCGTTGAATCTTCATATTTAAAGGTGTTAGCCAGACAGAGGGCATCGAGACATGCTACAGAAAGGCTGAATGCTCACAAAGAATCTTGGGAACAATTAGGTCTTGATTCATTAAGGTAGACATTAAGTAATGTGACAGTAAGTGTCATGTTTTATGTTAAAATGTTTGGCTAGACTTTTCAGTAGGTGTTACAGAGAAAAGAAATGTCTTGAAACATGAATATAGTAAAGCTTTACATAGCTTGTAATGTTCATTATAGCTGGAAGCCAAATAACTTCTATGTTATCCACTTTCTAGCATACGTATTTATTTACACATATATACATGTAGATGGGTTTGTGTATTTCTAAGGTCTAAACACAGGTAACACCCTTTTAGAGAAGATCTACTTTCCACCAAATAAAGTTACAGAAATGTATAAACAGAGCAGATTTTAGTCTTATGGTCAAATCCTTTGATACCTAGCAAACTGTTGCCTAGTTAATTTGGGAGCACAAATCCCTTTTGTTTAACCCAAAATTTATAGGATTTCACAATGAAACCACTGTCAGGAAGCAAGGGTATGACTCAAGTTTAACTGTCAACAGGAAAAAATGAGTGAGAGGAAAAGGATGGCTGTCTGGGGGAAAAAAAAGATATAGAAAAGTTTTAAAAAATCAGTTGAAAAGGAAGGTTGTAAACAAGTTTTTCAAAAGTTCATTGAAGAGAAAACAAAGCATCCAAAAATAACTGTCATAATTCTTTCAATAATGTTGGCTGATAATTTCAGAAAAGGAAAAATTTGAACATTTGAATAGTTGGATCCTCTGAGTTGGCATGTATCTATTAATGATTCCTTTCCCCCCCATCCAAAAAAAAATCTCTTGAGATATCTCAAAAAATATACAAAAGTCAAATAAGTCTAGACATTCACAAAAGTCTTTGTCACACTGTTGCATTTGCTAGGTGAGTTACAGTACTAGACCTCCAAATAACGTTTTAAATTGATTACTGTTACAGTAAGCTCAATGTTAATAGATATCAGATAAAGGAAACCTCTCTTATCTCTCCATCTTAAAGGATGGAATGTTTTTACATGGTGTACATGGTATTCCAAATTTGTGTATCTTCTTATTCATGGACTGTCCAAATGTTACAGTGAGTGACATAGTTATTTTCTGAAGTTTTATCTACTATCACAGTAAAGTCTTAGAAATACATGCCAATAGATAGATGAAAGTAATTCATTGCAAACACAAAAATTTTCTTTCTCTTTAAAGAAAGGTTGCTGAAATCAATACATCTTTTGTCCCTGTATGTCTCCATAGGTAGCACTGGGTGTTCAGCTCATTGTAATACATTACTTTGGTTCAGATAAAGGACAGATTGTGGTGTGTGGGATGGTAACAGTGTGTGACATAAGAGCACAGTGAACAGAGGTCAACAATTTTTCTGTGGTACACTTATATTTACAAATCAAAATATCTCATGGACTTCTTTTATAAGTGAGAAATAGAAGTAAGATAGAAAAGTATTTCAAATCATACTCCCTGCCATGAATTCTTATCCAAAAAGCTTATTTTTAAAACTCTTCCTAGTAATATATGAGAAGGATTGATGCTCTGAGCTTGAGATGCGATGCTTGTAAACATCTCCACCAGTTCTATACATTTGTTCTGGAAATTCTCCGTTCACCCTTAGACTGAGAAGAGTGGAATTTTGCATACTGGCAATATAATATTAATGCTTTTTGTTTGCTTGTGAAAATTTCTCAGTTTATTCACACATTTGTGTATTACCATTGTTTACTTTTTCAAATTAAAAAAAGATCATAAAGTTGCAGAACACATTTTTGGACTATTTTTTGAATTGTCTCAAGCCTACATAAAGGGCAGAGGTTTCTCTAAAATAAAAACCATAGAGTGAACTTCTTTCACTGTTCTTTTGAAACATTTGGGAGAAGTATTATCTCTAATAACAACTGTATTGATCAAAAATATAAAGAAGTTCTTAGATGTCCATTTCTAGTTTTTGGTCCTAGTTGCCCTTATCAACTCAGAGGTATTCAGTCTTTCTCTCTCAGCTTCAAAGTAGAAGGAAAAACTGCAGTCAAAGACAGTATCTGGAAAACCATTCAATTTCCTGCTAATGCAGATAAAAGAAGTATTTCTGAATTATACTGGAATAAAAGATAAAGTATCCAGAAGAACATTACTCTACTGGTAAGGGTCAAGTCATGGCAGTTGGAATGTGTGCATAGATCAAGGTAATTTACATAATGAAAAACACATAGATACACATGTGCATACATATGTGCACATTTTTACTATCTATTTCAAGCTTAATAAAACAAAATTTAGCAAATTTTCATTACAGGATGCTGTTTTTATTTTAAATTGTATTTATCATAGATTCATATTATAGGATAAGTGTCCTGTCTAATGTATAAAAGGAATGACTGACCAGCCAAAAAAACCCCCAAAAAAACAAACAAAAAGGAGTATCAAGACAATAACTAGGAAAGGGGGAAATGGCATAAATCCACCAACCATTGGGAAGAAAAACAGAGAATACAATGCTGCTTCAGTTCTGATTTTTCTCATCAGAAACCTGACACATATGATCACCTTGACTGGAAACTAAGAGCCACCAAGGACTGCAGTCCAAAATGTTCAATGAATGGCAATCGGTGTGGAATGTTTTGTTATTACATCTAAAATAGCATATGGTTCCTGAAGAGTAATACTTTTCTGCCAGTAGTGATGATGTTCAATGGAAGCAAGAACTATGAAATAACAAAGTGTGTTACTTAGGAATTAATTCAATTACGTTTAGTTATAAACTGGTCTGATTGTTCTGTCTTCTAAACATTCCCATCCAAATTACCTCTAATTTCTTAACTGGCATATTGATAAATATTTATGTAGGAAAACATTTACTTGCATTAATGGGGAGGTAACTGTTAGAACAAAGGAGCTTGATTAGTGAAAACCAGACTCAGTGTGTAAAAATTAATTTTTAAATAATTTTTTCCATTGTGCTTTATATTCTTGGAATAGGTTCCTAAACTTATGCACACCTAACTCTCTTCCTACATCCTATTAAACATTATTAAATAATACAAGCCTAATTCATCTGAACTAACTTCTGTAATACTTAATTCCTGCAGTCAAAAAATAAACAGAAGTGATACCTGAAGAAAAAACAAAGAAACAATCAGAAAACAGGTTGTGTAGTTTCCCATTCACTGCAAGTGACTAGCTCATAAACCTTAGTCTCTTGCTTTCTCACATTCTGCACTGAATGTCTTGCTTGCAAATCCTCTACAATTGTGTGTAAATGACTGTTGATTCCGCCATAGTATCTACTCCACTCGGAGAAAATATAAATCTGTTCTGATCTCTTTTCTGGCCCTTTTCACCTGAATTAGATTTATGTGTTATATTACAGATAGCTGTGATCCTTTCTTATACCTGTGTGCTGCAAAACTAAAACAGTCCTGAATCTAGGTGATTGCTCGTCATTTGCTGGATGGACACAGTTATTAGATTAGTATAGAACCATTAATTCTATAAAATGGTGAAGTTGAAAACGAAATGGCTATATGCAAAGGGTTGTTTTTTTTTTTCACAGATCCTTTAGATTAACACAGTCTGTTGTACAGAAATTCAGCAATTTTTTTACTGTAGATTAAAATGTTCTGTTATCACTTTATCCTGCATTTCCATTTTCTGTTCTTCTGATAAAGTTTTACTCTTTCTTGATTAAATTGCTATTTCTAGTAGAAATATTCTCATGCAAAGCCAAAATCTGCAGTATCATATGGTCTTTGCAACCTCGTTAAATATGCCCTCAGTAAAGCTGAATCAAGCCCAGTTTAAATCTATTCTTTATTTTTTGATTAAATTATCAGTTCATCCCTCTTGGTGGAAACAAAAGGAGAAAAAGAAAAACCTGAACCATTTCACTGCTTCATTGACAAATGATATCAAAAGCTGATCAAATAATTATGACAGCTGACTAACTTATAAAAAATTACCATATATATTGGGTGTGCATGGCAAGGTTTGGGTAGCAGGGGGAATAAAGGGGTGACTTCTGTGGAGAAGCTGCTAGAAGCCTGCCCTGCATCCAACAGNGGAAACAAAAGGAGAAAAAGAAAAACCTGAACCATTTCACTGCTTCATTGACAAATGATATCAAAAGCTGATCAAATAATTATGACAGCTGACTAACTTATAAAAAATTACCATATATATTGGGTGTGCATGGCAAGGTTTGGGTAGCAGGGGGAATAAAGGGGTGACTTCTGTGGAGAAGCTGCTAGAAGCCTGCCCTGCATCCAACAGAGCCAATACCAGCCAGCTCCAAGAAACACCAGCCACTGGCCAAGACTGAGTGCCACAGCCACAGCTGTAGTAGAACCTCTGGGACGTATTTAAGGAGCGGGGAGAGAGGAACAAACAAACAAACAAACACCAGAACAAAAACAAGCTTGCACAAAACCACTTGCAGCCCCACAGGAGAGTGAGAATATGTGAGGGAAACAACCCTGCAGACACCAATACCAGTGAAAAAGGAAGGTGAAGAGGTGCTCTAGGTGTCAGAGCAGACATTCCCCTGCAGCCCATCATAAAGACTGTGGTCTTGAAGGTTAACAGTGGAGCAGATACCCGTAAAAGAGTACACACTCAAGCAGATGGATGTGTCCAAAGGAGGCTGTGACCCTCTGAGGCTCCTGGCAAGATCTGTAGACCCATGGAGAGAGGAGCTCACACTGCAGCAGGTTCCTGGCAGGACTTGTGACCCCATGGGGGAGCCACGCTGGAGCAGCCTGTTCCTGAAAGACTGCACCCCATAGAAGGGATCCATGCTGAAGCAGTTTGTGAAGAACTGAAGCCTGTGGCAAGGAACATGCCAGAGAAGTTTGTAGAAGACTGTCTCCCATGGGAGGGACCCCATGCTGAAGCAGGGGAATAGTGTGAGGAGTCCTCCTGCTGAGGAGGAAGGAGTGGCAGAGACAACATGTGATGAACTGACTGCAACCCCAGTTCCTCTCTTCATGTGCAGCTGGGCTAGAAGGATGTAGAGAATTTGAAAATAAAGCCCAAGAAGAAGGGAGAGGTCAGAGGAAGGTGTTTGGCAATAAATTAAATCAGTTTCCTCAAGCAGAGTCTGTTTTCCTTGTGACAGTAACTGCTGAGTGATCTCTCCTTGCCCTTATCTGGACTCCCAAGCCTTTCATTATATCTTCTCTCCCCCATCCAGTTGAGGAGAGGAGTGACAGGGTGGCTTTGGTGGATACCTGGCATTCAGCCAGTGTCAACACTCCACGCCAGTATTTCCAATTGCAAGCACAGTAAACTAGTGAACAATTGATGTCTCATATTTTCGCTTCTCTGTCATTTCCAGTATAGGGTTAAAATTTAAAGGTGACTGTGACAAGGTGATATGGATTCTGGAAGAGATAAAAATACTCTTTGCATTTTGATGCACCACAGTTTTAGATATTTGCCTCCTAAATGGAATCCCCTACATGTATTATACATGCTAACTCCACATTTAAAGAAGCACATAAATGCATTAGGAAAATTTAATTGCCAGAAAGGCCATATTGAATGGAAGATGCCTGAAGTAGCCAGAAAAATTTCTGAGGACCAAGGCACATGTTAAATTTTGCTGCTTTTCGTAGTTTATGCTCCAGAAATAGATCTTCTCTCATTTTGTTTTATGCCTTTTTGGAACCAGGTGCAGAAGACCTATTTTACAACAGTAAGATGGCAAAACTGACACTATTTCCTTTGCCGTGCCCTTATATTCAGTATCTGAACACATACCCAAGACCTGGTTTCAGGTTCCAACAGCACCCTGATGAAATGAAAGTCACATCCACTACCCAACAGAAACCTGACCTAACTAGAGCGGTACAGATCACCCCACACTGCTTGAGAAGACGATCCAACTTCTGTAATATTACTAAATAGCTACAAGAAAGTGTGACACTGGAGATAGTCTTTACTCAAAGAGTAATTGGTGGAGTTACCATCTGTGGAGGTGTTTAAGGAAATATAGTGCCATGAGTTGTGACATAAATGCATTTAGTGCATTTAATGCATTTAGTTGACATGGTGGTGTTTGGTCTCAAATTTGACTTAATGATCTCAGGGTTTTCTTCCAACTTAATTGATTCTGTCATTCAATGGCTTCATCCCCAAATGGGCCACAGAACAGCTAATGATCTTTATGTCAATTTTTAATCATGAGAGTGAAAATAAATGTCAAACATCCTTTGAAATAAGACAGGGTTTTTTCGTTAGCTAAGAAGTTCAAGGTACTAGGCCCTGGGCAGTGATTGACAGGTATATTTTTGTAAATGGTAGAACATATGTCAAACTATAGATAAATTAAATCTGAGGAGGTATTGTGAATATGATTTGTTATATAATTTATATTTCATTAAAAATAAATTTGATAAAGATTGAAGAAAACTGACTGAGAGATTTTTTGATTTAATAAGTCTGACTGAATGAATTAAGGGACAGGTTAACAGGGGTGAAACTGTTATGAGTTTTTGGTACAGGTCACCTGATCAGGAAGAAGTTAATGAAGACTTTTATAGACTTCTGGGTGTAGCCTCATGACCACAGGCCCTAGTTCTCATGGAGCACTTCAGACACTCTGATATCTGCTGGAAAGACAACACAGCTGAACACACACAGTCCAGGAGGTCCGCGTAGAGCATTGATTACAGCTTCTTGACACAGGTGCTGAAGGAGCCAACAGGAAAAATGTGCTGTTGGGCCTTGTACTAACAAACAAAGAAGGACTGGTTAGGGATGTGAAAGCTGGAGGGCAGCCTTGGCTTCAGTGACTGTGAGATGGTAAAGTTTAGGATTCTGCATGGATGAATGTCTTGGTTTGAGACAAGTTTAGGGGGAAACTCCCTGGAAGGGGTGTCTCCTTAACAGAACACAGGTTTCAGCACTCCCTCCCTCACCAATATGAAAGGAATTTCTTGGATGAAAGTGAAAAAACTATTTCTTTAAATAGCAGAGTGTCAGCACAGGGCACAGGCGAAATATGAGCAATGTCAGATAATAAACCTCCTCTCTGCAGAGGAAGATGGCAGATTCAGAGTTCCCTCTGGAGCTGGCTCGGCCTCTCCCAAGGTCCGAGGCTGGGATGTGGCATCCCTGCAGCCTCCCTGCTGGTCCATGGGGTCCAGTGATCTGGTTCTCTGATCACAGCTAGGCTGAACAGTTCCAGAAGAAGAACAAGTTCTGGAGGATTTCGGTATGCAGTCCTGGGAAAATTTCTTGCTTCAGCAAGCAGGCTATCTAAAAGCAGGAAGGTGCTCCCTCGGCTCTGCAGTGGTGGGAATGCGAGGTTGTGTGTGAGTCCTTGAACACAAACTGTGTTAAAGAATTCACCTGGCTTCTCTGCCCCCTCTCCTGGACCAAGCTGAAAGCTATGGGACCCATTTCTGGGCATAAAGCAGACGACAGGGAAACACAGTATTATCATAAATCATCCCAGGACAGTGAAGCAGGGCAATAAGTAGGATTGCAATCCTGGACTTCAAGACCAAAAAAGTTACCAAAGGTAACTTTGTCCTCTTCTGGGACCTATTTGGAGGAATCCCATGGGATAGGGCTCCAGAAGGCAGGAGAGGCCATGAAAGCTGTTTAATACTCAAGGATCACTTCCTCCAAGCTCAAGATCAGTGCATCCTCATCAGTAAGAAATCAAGCAAAAAGGGCAGAAGACCTTCATGGATAAGGAAAGAGCTTCTGAAAAAACTCAAATAGAATAAGAAAGTGTATGGGCTGTGTAAAAATAGACAGGCAACTTGGAAGGAATATAGAAACATTTCAGAGAGTGCAGTGATGCAATGAAAAATGATAAGGTCCACCTCTTTTGTGAAGAAAGGCTGAGGGAGCTGGACCTGTTTACCCTGGAGAAGAAATTATTTTGAAGGGATCTTATTAATGCATACAAATATCTTAAGGGTGGGAGTCAAGATGATGGGGCCTCTTTTCTGTGGTGCACAGCAACAGGATAAGAGTGATGAGGCCGAAACTGAAACAGAGGAAGTTCTATCTGAATGTGAGGGAAAACTTCTTTACTTTGAGGGTGACCGAGCACCAGAACAGGCTGTCCAGAGAGGTTATAGAGTTTCCTTCTCTGGAGATACTCAAACCTGGACATGATCCAGTGCAACGTGCTCTAGTGGACCCTGTTTTAACAGCAGGGTTGGACTAGATGGTCTCCAGAGGTCCCTGCCAAGCCCAGCCATTCTGTGATTCTGTAAGTCTGGACTAACGGAAAGAAAATAAAATATTTACTGTCCAGTATCTAATTACTTGGGTGAGGGAGGAAAGCATTTAGTAGATCTATATTTTACGCTACCTAGGTTATCCATAACAAATGAAAACTTCTTCCTTTAAGTCTTTAGAGGAGTAAGATGGACATCTTTCCTGTAGTTTCAATGGAAAGCTTCCAGCACTATGTATGTACTGTGCTTTTTGTTCAATTAGATAAAGTGTAAATGCTCAGAAGAATCCCAGATAATTTTTTTCTTGCTGTTATAAATTAAATCCAGAGTAACTCTTCAAAAGCTGAGGTTACTTGGCATCTGTGGCTTACCATACAAGTGCAGCAAGCTGCAGCTTAATGAATATAAGTAGTTAGTGGAACTTGGTATCAATATCACAGGGAGAAAGAGCAGTACAAATTTTTCACAAAACTGTATGCAGTCTTAGAAAGACAATGACTGACTAATTTTCCCCACATTTTTTAAAAAGTTATTAAATTGGAAAACAAAGTCAGAAGCAGGAGTCCAGAATTAAAACACCATGTAGGAATTTATGTACAGAAGAAAAGTGGGATTTTTTTAAGATAGACTTGAATAAGAAATGGAATTAATTCAGACTGTACTACAATAAACATGTAGAAAATAGATGTCACAGTTATAAACTAGCTTTTTGCAGTGTAAATATCTAAAAATTACTGACGTTCATCAGCTGGGTACAATGCAGAGTTTAATAACCAAAGTTTTCTATGTTTCTATGCGTGATTGGTTCTTTTCCCTTCAGGTAAAAGTTTGGAAAGGTACAAAACTGATATAGTCAAGACCTCTAGGTTGTTCCTAAAATATCTCTTTCCTTGTTCCCCTCCCTGTAATCCTGAAAACAATGTAATATGAACTGTTCAACTTGATCTCATAGAACTGAATGGATTTTGTGTTTTTGCTGTATTTTAAACTTGCTACAATTAAAGAAACGTGTGGTTTTGGTTTTGTGTGTGTGAAATTCAGACAGCAGTAAGTGATGCAGGATTTTATATTTCTTCAGTTTTCTAACTTCATAATTGTGATTATTACACATTATCACTATAAGCTGACTGAGAAATTGCAGCATATGGTCAGCCCTTGATGCAGATCTGCACTGGTTAATGTTTATGTTTTACAATTTCTGAATGAATAAAAGTAAATAAAAGAAAATGCAACAACCACAAAACCATAAAGTGTCTTTTACTTCATTATTTTTACATTCATTCTCTGAAACTTTTCTAAAAAGTGATCTTTTTCAATCATTCAGTCCCAAATGTAAAGTAAGACCAATGAGTACGTTAACATCAAGTGAGCATTTAATCTCTCAGAAGCATGGTAGACTGGTTTGCAATTGTGAAGGCTTAGCAAGCTCACCTGGCAAATGAGTTCTTCTTTGGATAGTTAGAACAGCTTAAGGTGCCCAAAATCGCACACCAGTGGAGAGATTAACAATGTTTGTGTCTGTAATTTTCAAATATTCATTAAATATATTAAAAGCTTTTCACTCTTATTCACTGTGGGAGTGTTGTTTGTTTTCCTCTAGATGATACGAACAATGTTCTGCCATACTAATTGGAGCAAAATAAGATATTTGTTGTGAGTCACCTTCTACTGTAAAATAGCTAAGACTCCTGATATTACTCGAGTGCCAAAATGTTGATAGAAAATGCCTGATGCACATCTATCATTCATTCTGAAGCAGATGGACTGACTGATTATCAGTTTTTAAACAATGTAATATTTTGAGATGTCAGAGTTCAACAGGATTTGGAAATACATTCAAACAGTCAAATCCCCAGGAATTTTGGGGCAAAAACCTGTTTTAATAAGATTTGTATTACTATAGTGTCCGAATTTTGTTGCTCCTTATTTTCCTCTTCCAAAATAATATAAAGGATATGAATTACAACTTTTAGGGACCAGTGAAATATGTGACAGATCAATATTGTGGGGAAAGTATTTTTCAGAGAATACAGTTTTGAAAAAGGCATTATAGTTGCTGGTGGCCAGTCAAAATTTATGAAAGATATTATTTTTCTTCTTCGTTATCTTGGGGTAATTACAAAATGACAATGAACTTAGTAGGTTAAGATAAAGAATTAAACATTAGTGTAGAAGTTGACTACATAAAATTGAGTGTCTTGAGAAATAAGGCACCTCTTCATGCAAGTCCACCTGAGTTGTAAATCACTAGATACTTGAATCTTTCACTGTAGCTGGAACTCAGCTTGGGTATTCAAGGTAATTTGGAAACATAGTTATGTTCCTACCACACTGTACAGAATAATGAAATCTCTTTTCAAGGTTAATATATTGCCCATCATGTCTGTCTAGTGTCACAGGCAGAAGTAGAGGACTAATGGTTGCTCACACAGCCAGTGCTTCACTCACAAATTCTATTAAGCACCAAAGGTCAGAACATGACCAGAGCTACCAAAGGTGATGCTGTGAGGGTGGTGAGGCACTGATGTAGGTTGCTGAGAAAAGCTGTGGTTGTCCCATCCCTGTAAGTCTTCAAAGTCCAGGCTGAAGGGGGATTTGAGAATGTTGTTCTAGTAAAAGATGCCCTTGACCATAGCAGGAGGATTGGAGCTATAAATTCCCATGGCATGATCTTTGAGGTCCTTTCCAACACAAACCATTCTTGGGTTTGTTCAGCCTGGAAAAGAAAAGGCTTAGGGATCACTAATTGTGGCTTTCCAGCACCTGAAGGGAGCCCACAAAAAAGGTGGAGAGCTTTTTACAAGAGGACAGGACAGGACAAGGGGGCAATGCCTTCAAACTGAAAAAGAGTAGGTTTAGATTAGATAATAGGAAGAAATTCTTTACTGTGGGGGTGGTGAGGCACTGGGCAGATAGCCAAGAGAAGTTGTGGATGCCACATACCTGAAAGTGTTTAAGGCCAGATTGGATGGAGCTCTGAGCAACCTGGTCTAGTGGTCCACATCAGAGAGGTTGGAACTAGACAGTCTTCAGATCCTTTCCAACTCATTCTCTGATTCTGTGATTCTCTGATTCCACTCTGTGTAACTATCTAGGATTCTGTGAAAAACAGTAGCAAAGGGAAAAACGTAGTTCCCACCTTTTGTTCTTTTAATTTACACTATTTTTAAAAGTTCATTGGTTAATGCCATGAAATAAAGAATTCAGCCATGATGTTCATCCTAAGTTTTTTGAATCAAGCTAGTTTTCTATAAAAACATATTAATGCTTTAGTCTATTTAGTCTCTTCCAAATAAGGACTTAAGTCACAGTTTTCTGAATGAGTGTTAATGCTACCCATGTTGCTATGTTGCTTCTGAAGATGTTCCTCAATCAAAGCATTTACCAGTTTATGTCATGAAATGTTTACTAAACCATACCCTGTTCTGCACAGATCCATGAATTTACTGGTTCATGGATGAGCATTGGCTTTCCTAAATTCATAGCCATCTCCTGCTGTCTAAACCTAAATTAATTATACAGTATCACATTAACTGGACATGAATTCTTACCATTCAGTAACATTTCAAAAGTAAGTTCTTAGGAAAACACAATAGCCCTTAGATACAACAGCCCAAGAGAAGTGTTGGTTGCCTCATCAGCACCACTCCTGGTTCGGTAAGTGGCAAGGCTGAAGGTGTGTTCCCAGAAGGCCTATGCACACAGAGCACATGCATACACCACATAAATACCTACACACACGGCCACACAGATAACGAACAGACACACAGAGCCTTTGCACAAACACCCACAGCATCAGTGACCTCATATGTCTTCCCTCTCTTGCTGAGCAGGTGGAGGTCCACTAGTGAGAATATATAGAGATAATCTGGACTCCTCCCAGCCCAGCTGCTTGCACCCAGGCCTCCCTTGCTCCAGTTCCTGACACCGTAGCCACATGGGCCCCTATGACCCATCGTACCACTACAATCGCTGCTGCTTACAGTCACTCACTTCAATCCCTCCACCTGCTGGCACTGCAAGCACTGAGACCCTCTGATCATGGCCTGGCTCCAGCTGTCACACTCATGCCCCCACAGACACACGTGCACCCAGAATAGAAAGTCCATCAGCCAGGAAGGAGTCTGAAAATAATTCAATTAGAAGATGGGACAGGCTATGCAGACCAGGTGTGGCTCACGGTCAGACAAGTGTATTGACTACCAAACTCTTTATATATGTCTGGCTCTTTTTACCCCCTCATCCTCTCTTTTCCCGTACTTGTTCCTCCCCAGGTCATCTGAATATATCCCTTCCCCCACCTTTGGCCCCTCCCTAAACATTCCTATAATAACACTCTTCAAAAGTGCTCTTCCCCTGCATCCTAGTAACATCTGGTATTGACTCATCATGATGGCTTTCATACCCGGTCATGGGGGCTGAGGCTGTCCTGAGACTGTCCTGGGACTGACTGACTGACTCAAACAGGGAGTCCCTTTCTGCGTCCTTGACTGTCTACCATAGTGCCCTTGTGGTACTATGAATTTAAGATGATAAGCCTTATCATCTTATGGGCTTATGGTTCCTGTTTTGGGCCTGGTAATAGTCTGTCAGCGTGTTATTTGAGTTTCCCTGCTCCTCTGTGAATTTACGGATGAGTTCTTAGCACACAGCCTTAACATAATGAAAGTACAAGATGCAAGTAAAATATTTTAAAAGGTAAACCCTTGGAGATAAGTAATTTGGAGTCCTCATTAATTGCTATAGATCCTCCTCCCTTTGTTATTCAACATCTGTTTTAATGGAATAATCCTTGCAATGGAACAATCATCCTCTAACAAAGAAATAGTGATGTATAGAAGCACTTCATATTAAGTTAGTCAGAAATACCTTATTGTCTATATAGGAGTTAGATGTTATTTATTGGATAGTCTGTGATATTTGGAGGAATTTCATATCATTTTAGTCAAATATTATGATAATCTAGGTCCACTTGATAGTTATTAGGAATAGACAGGCATCTCTGAAGAGCAGATCATTCTGTAATTAGTGGAAGTTTTATGGGATGAATGTGTTTATAGAATTCTGTCTCTCTATAAGGGCTGCTGCTGAGCAGGTAATTTAGCCTAGTGTCCTGGTTTCATCTCAGAGAGAGTTAAGTTTCTTCCTCGTAACTGATAGAGTCCTGTGCTTTGGGTTTAGGGTGAGAATAATGTTGATAACACACTAATGTTTCAGTTGTTGCTAAGCAGTGCTTACAATGTCAAGGTCTTTCCAACTGGTGAGGAGGCTGGGAGAGCACAAACATCTTGAAGGGATGGACAACCAGGACAGCTGACCACAACTGGCCAAAGGGATATTCTATACTGTATGTAATCATGCTCATTTTATAAGCTCTGGGAAAACCTGGGCAGGAACTGCTGCTTAGAAAGTGGCTGTGCATCAGTGAGTGGCGAGCATTTGCATTTGGAAAGCACTTCTTTTGTATATTCTATTCTTCTTCTTCTTCTTCTTCTTCTTCTTCTTCTTCTTCTTATTATTATTATTATTATTTACATTCCCCTTCCTTTTCTGTCCAGTTAAAATGTCTTTATCTTGACCCAGAAATCAGTCATTTTTTCCCAATTCTCTCCCCCTACTGCAGGAGGGAGGGAGGGCATGGCTGTGTGGTGTTTTGCTGCCTGACAGGTTACACCACACACCTGGAAACCTACCTTTGAGAAGCTGGAGACTAGGGAGTTTGTTTGCATCACAAATGCTCTTCCTGCCTGTGTGGAATTCTTTAGAAGTTACTCCATGACTCTCTGAGAATTTCTCTTCCAGTGTGAGTGCCATCTGCTGGCTCAGCTCTGGGTGCAGGGGGGAGGCAAATACACTCCACTTCGGAGTAACAATAACAGTAATTTTCACACCTAATAATATTTGGAGGTTGCAAAGTAAAACGCCATCCCTGCCTGAAGGGAGAACACAGTATGTGATTCTGGTCTAATCAAACAGGTTTCTTTGAACAATGTTGGAGACTTAAAGCTTCCATTTTTCCAGTGATTTACAGAAAAAGTACGGTTCACAAAAACACTGTGCTACTTTTTAAAGCAAAACATGCAACTTTGGTCTCCTAAAGATTCAGGTAGGCTTCTTTTCTACTTATTTATTATCAATGATGTCTCAATTCATGTTTTGCATTAATATCCATAACAGTGTTACCCCTTTTGTGTAGACGGTGCTTTAAAGAACATTTCTGAGATGTTTTTGCTCTCAGTAAGCAGGAATGGTGATGCACATGATGAACAAAATGCAGCAGATTCCAATTAACTTTCTTTTCTGCTTTATTGGTAAAGCTGTGCTAAGAGTAAGTAATTAAATTAAAACTTATTTTCATGACTACAGTCAGTAATTATGATTCTGAATACACTACATCCAGTCCTCTGATATAAAAAGGTGTCACTTTAAAAGATTTTTAAAAAGGAAAAAAAATTCTATATATTTTTTAGAACTAGAAGTACACTTTTAATATTTAAACTCTTAGAGGTGGTTATTTTAGGAGTAATTACCCACAATAAAGGACAAAAATATATGGCACATAGATTGTTTTATTTTTTCGATTAATCTTCTAGTAAGCTGGTGAATTTTTACTATTTGGTAAATATTCAAAGAGTTGGTGAATATCAAAATTTCACACTTTCTTAAACATTTATCTAATGTCTTTATTGTGATAAAATACATCACAGCCTATCCTTTTAGTAGAAATGTGAATTCAAATTAAGTAACTACAGTTATGTAAAACCATTACCCCATAGACTTCAGTCATGAATAACTGATGTTTCCAGATATCCTGGTCTCATACCAGATCCACACCAGTTAGGCAGGACTAGGATGAGATTTTTACTGTTGCCAGTGCAGACTACAAAAATATTGCAAAATTGCAAAGAATGGTTTTGGATTTTTTCTCTCACATGAACTCTGTCACCTCTGTCTAAATGAGATAAGTTTTTCATCTGACATAAACATTTGGGCTCAAGCCAAAAGGCCTGAGTTTCAGTTCTAGTTAGGAGATATTAATAGAGAAAGAGATTAGTCATATATATTACAGAATGTCTTATATAAGGTATCTTCATCTATATTTTCCTTAAAGGCTCAAAATAGTTCATTGTTATTTGGCACCAAAGGTATGTTTCTTCAACATAAATATGTCTCCATATGAACTACCATATTTTAATTGTAAACTTTATGTCACCTCAGCATTAACTATGTTGCAAAACTCAGTTCTCCATATAACAGGTTCAACTGAATGACAGATTTAGAGAGTACAAAGCTGTTGATTTACCAATACAGTGAAAGACAAGCAGTGTTCAACTCCTAAAAATGGGGAAAAAAGCTATAGAGGATGAATTTTTATGCGGCTAAGACATGCAGAGACCCAGTGCACTAGCACTTTGAAGGAATTTCACTGATCCACTCTGGAAATCTACAGCATCACCTTCTCAGCTTAGCAATTATCATAACATCATTTTATAGCCAAGGCAGAAGAATAGGCACTCACTGAAAAATAAATCTTGTCCCAAAATGACTATATAAAATCTTATGTAAGGATTCTTCCTTTGACTATAAATGTAGCCTAGTGACTTTCTCATCTGTTTGTGTCTACATTGCAAATATCTAAAATTGTGTGACAAATTTAAAATTTAGAGTGGGATTGATTATCCTAAATGGAAGTAACAGGTGACATTTGAGACATTCAAATCTTAGTGAGCTTGGGAGGCATCACAAAAAACCCATTATCCTTGAGGATCTTGGGGTCAGGTTGCTTCGGGTCAGGCAGTGTACGTTACACACCTAGAGTTAAAACATCTGTTATATCTTGTTGCAGACAGTAAAACCTCATCCTTGTTATCTCTTAATCTTCTGTGATTTAAAATGGAACAAATGGGATATATTTCTCATACACTTTCAAGGAGGAATATATATTACATATTTGCAATTAGCATCAGAGAATCTGGAGATGCAATATTGTAATAAAAAGAAAAAGAAATTTGTGAGACCTTATAAATAGTTTCATGCTTTCTCAAGTTAGCATTAAATGGCAAAATTCAATGAGTAAGACTCAAGATAAAATAGTTTGACTTAATAGATATTCTCATACCAACAAGTATGACGTGCTTGCTTTAGGTGGTAGAAGCTGTTACATTTTGTCTCTTTGCTGGAAGTGGTCTGAATGTATTTATAAAACAAGTCTAAACTATCCTTCAAGCCTGAAAACTCAGTCAGCTACTGACATATCATTACAGACAAAATCATAAGATTACTGATACTGATACTGATACACTCATAATAAAAGCATTCTCCTTTCCTGTCTATTTTCAGACAGTGAGAAAGAGCTCTGGAATTCTTCTGAGGACAAACTATCCCAGACTCTGACACTTGACTTCTTATGTCCATATATTACCTAAGAAAATGATGAATATTTAGTATTGCAGATGAAATTGAGCTTTAAATTAAAGGCAAAATTCCTTAAGGCAGTAACACACAGGTCTATGTATGATGATAGAATAAAATTCTCGTTTATGTTAAGGCAAATAAAAAAGGATAGTTATCCCACTGCAAAGGACATGCAAATTAATGACTTCAAATTTAAACCTAAACTTCCATTATTTCAATATCTTGTTCCACCTGTTCTTTAGAATTAGGCTTGCATCCAAATACAATTTGGGTTTTAAATATGAGATGTGAATTAGCTCTGGAACTTGGGGGTGTAGGGCTGGGGCTGCTCTGGCTGCCCCCCAGCCCACCTCTCTCTGCTTGGAACAGTGGGACAGTCCTGGCTGCCAGACCCAGCCCCGCTGCCCCTCCATGCCCAGGTGCTGAGGACACCGACCCCACATGCCCTGACACACCTGTACATTGACATCTGCCTTGACTGAAGGCAGTATTTCACTGTTCCAACACCTACATGTATATCACTAGAATATAAAATGGTTATTATTATTATTAATTTACATTGATCCCATAAATGCCATGTAAGCTTTATGGAACAGATAAAAAGACATGGTCCATGAAATGAAAAGCTCACCATCTAATTTTAGAGAAGAGAGAGCTGGAGTAACCAAATCAGTCATACTGCTGAAGAGAGTCATGAGGAAAGGTTTCCAGCTGCAAAAAAAAAAAAGGTAAGCTGGTGAGGAGTAGCACATGTATGCTAGGAAAATGACAATATGAATCTCCTTAAGCTGAAAAGGTATACTGCCTAAGGCTCAACGGGAATTAAAAAAATATATTTTCATGTGCTGTCACTGAAATTAGTCAAATGACTCTTTGTATGTGAATATCATGCATAAAAATAGGATTAAGGGAATACTGTCTGTATCATTCTGACTTCATAAATGTGCAAATTAAATAATGAAACACAGCAATTTTATTTTAACAGAGAACACACTGTGAGAATACACAGAGTTCACTTCACATTAATCCATTGGAGGAAATATGAAAATCTTACACTACTGGCTCTCACTAGGCACCTACATAATGCCAGATTTTTCATATCACACATTAAATAGTTTTTGGCAGCTCATACTAGGCCGTATTATTAATGAAAAGACTGTTTTTAAAAATTGGCAGCACTGGTGTGAAAGTGAAACTAATCATAATGGTGTGCTGTGGGAATTATTTCAAGACTGACAGAATTATGTCTATTTCATTAACAGAGAGTCATTTTAAAAGGTAAAAATACACAAGAAACATTTCTTGAAATAAACTGATCCAGTAACCAATTAGATGTAACAACAACTTCCTGTAAATTTGTAGTTTTATAGATGCTTCATATTGAGCAACCAATAAAAAATATGACATGGATTAAACCAGTTGGATGATTTCCAGTTACTATTCCAATCTTCCAAACACTTTTTTAAATGCAGATAGTCCCTTACCCTCGTTCAGACTGTCTCTGATTTCTTTTGTGCATCATATAAGCATCAAGCTCAGTGTATGCTTCAGGACAGAGATCAAAGTTCTAATTCTTTGGAAGAACCTGTGGACTTATATTTATGTACTGAGGGTAGAATGTCTATGCTTTATATGCAGTGCATGAGGAGCAGATTTTATGTTTACAGCAATGGTGCAAAGCAAAGCAAAAACACTACCAAGGAGTACTGAAAGCAGAGATGTTAAAGACAGGAAGGGCCATCCAGCCTGCCAATTTTTCACTGCATATTGCCCACTCTTGCCATTTCTTATAGGTTTTCTGTTTTAACAGATAATTGTAGTTTTTTCTTTTAGATCTGTATCAGAACAGATCATTTTCCAGTAAAAGAAATCATGTTCTTGAATCTTTGCCATTATTAATTTTAGCATTTGTATCTCAATAAAGTACTCATTGTATCTTAATAAAAGACTCATCAGAGTATTCCTGATTATTGTCCAGAATATGACCCAAATCATGGATTCTTTTAGCCACATCTCAGCTGTGAAGTCCAGATTTGCTTTAGGCACCAGACTAGACAGTAGTATTTTTCAAACTTAGGGCTGCTGTAGATGTTGAAAATAATGTTCTCCGTCTCTTTTTGTCAGAGGAATGTGTTGCAGTGGAATATCTTCTGCAGTTCTCTTCTTGAGGGGAGAAACCTGAAGGTCATCGTCCATGTCTGCTCCAAATGAAACTTGCTGTACTTGAAATTGCTCAGTTCCTCTTGTTAACTACCACATCCCTGTTACCACATTGCTGCCAGCCTGCCCACAGCTGCAAGGGGGAGCAGAGTTACTCCTCCTGTTGCCGGTGCTGCAGGAAACAACCTTCAGCATGTGCCTGCTGCGGTGCCCAGCGAGCTGCAGCCGCAGCACTTCCCAAGTCCTGCAACGCCGAGCTGCACGGAGCGCTCTGCTCTGTGTTTGATGGGTTAACGTGTTATGTGTTTAACATGTTTTCTCCTATGTGTGAAGAAACTGTGTTACGTCTTTGACTGTATCTCATGATTTTTACGCTCCTTATGATATTTTGTCCTGTCCAGATGACTTGAATCCAACACAATTCTCATATGCAACACTGAAAGACCTACAGTATAAATCATGACCCTGGCAGTTTCCAGAAGAATATACTAAGTTCTTTAAAGGCTATAAAGGGATATTTCAGCATATGTCCCTTTGGCCATCTGATTTTTACTGAAATAATGAAAATGTAACACAGTTTTCACAGAAGAAGACTGTACTAACACTACATGTTTGTAAGAGGCGTTTTGTCCTTCTCTAATATTGTAATATTTCATATATTTACCTGATTCCTGCTGTTTAAGCATGGTGTGTTGGGTGCTGCTGCCCAGGTGCTGACAGGGGGAACTGCAAGGGTGGCCTCTGTGAGGAGAGGTTAGTGGCTGTCCCATGATGGGCACAGCTGGTTCCAGTCATCTCAGGTGGACTCGTGTAAGGCACAGCTGAGCCCATCAGTGACTCTGGTGATACTTCTGCGATAATTTAAACCCCAGTAATTTATATAAGGTTTAATAACTGAATATCAGTTAGATTTGTACATATGCACTGTAGGGCGATAATATGTCATTGTGCCATGGCAACTATGAAAGAAAGTTCAAGTACTGTTCAAACTCTACCTTTTAAGTACATCCTTGCAAAAGTGAGATTTCTTCTGCACAGTTCTTTTCCAATTTCAGCTGGAGCAGTTAAAATGGTATGAATTCCTAAAGAGTAGCTAGGTATAAAAAAAATGTTTTCTTTACATACTGTGAGCACATTAGTTTTTTCCTTTAAATAAAGACACTCAACAAATTCTCAAACAGACATCATTTTACGATTATGTTCTAGGTCTCTGGAAAGACAATGTGTTAGTGATCTGACAAACAGATTAGTTCTAACTAAAGAGATGTCTCTTTAAATATCTTTGTAGCTTATAGTGAATTCTGAGAAGTTTCAGGTTTTCACATAGTATTTCCAATAAAAACTGAGGTGGACATATTAAATACTTAAATATTTTCCATGAGAGAGGCTGATACTCTTTATTCATGAACACTTTTGTTGATTTATGATATCATATGATGTGAGGAGCTTATATTCTTCTGATAGATTCAGATGAAGAGTGGGGGCTAAAGGATTTTACAGCATATCTGGGAAATGTGCCTAAGCTTAATGAGCAGAAAGTAAACTTCATCTCAATTACAACCTGAAGAAGGAAGGATGAGACACTAATATTATATACAATATTCAGTAATACATTTGGTAGCTCTTCCTTATTTAAGAACGAGTATTTTGACAGTGACCTTGTATTTTAACTTCTGTGGAGACACACTCTCAGATAACATCCTTCTAAACTTATGAAAGCATGCTAGGAAATGGAACCACTCTGCCTACTACTCACCAACATGTAGAATCTCAAAGGTTATGTGGTGCCACTGTTATATTCTGTCTGAGCGATTTTAATAAGGGGAGCTAAATTCTGGTTAGTTTTGGCTTCTCAGTGGTCTCACGGAGATTGCAGAAATGCAATTTCAAGTGGAAAAAAAAGCACTGTGAGATGTATCAAGGATCATATGTGAAATATAATTCTACATTATGTGTAAAAAAGGAAGAAGGGAAAAATAAATAAAAAGAAATCTGATCTGAAACTCCCACTGCCCAAGAGTAACTGAAGGTTTAATGACACCTGCCTACAGGAGAACATTCTATAGAAGCTCACGTGCAGAGGGCATAGTATCCCTCAAGTCCTCATTTTTGTTTTCCAGCATACCAATAGCATTGCCAATTTATTGAGAACCAGCTATGGTCTAGGAATCTAAAAGCAGGAAACATGATTGTAAATCAAGGAATTAAGATCATTAGCTTAAAAGTTAACTCCGTCAAATCTCATTTTGCATAATAGAGAGTCACAATAGGATTGTTTAAGTTGGAAAACACCTCCAAGATCACTGAGTCCAACCTTTGAATGATCACCATCTTGTCAACTAGGCCATGGCACTAAGTGCCACATGCAGTAATTTTTTTAAGACCTCTGGGGATGGTGACTCCTCCACCTCCCTGGGCAGCCTGTTCCAATGCTTAAAAACAGTTTTCATGAAGAAATTCTTCCTCATATCCAATTTAAACCTTCCCTGGCACAAATTGAGGCCATTTCCTCTTGTCTTATCGCTTGTTATAGGGAGAAGAGACCAACCCACACCCTGCTACAGCCTCCTTTTCAGGGAACTACAGAGACCAATAAGGTGACTCCTGAGCTTCCTTTTCTCCAGACTAAACAAACTTAACTCCCTCAGGTGCTCCTCGTAAGACTTACTGTTGTGATCTGCGGGCACTACGTTCGTTGTAAATTCTCATCCGGCTGAACAAAGATACCAGACCATGTGTCAGGGAACTCTTGTGCTTTTATTGTACAGTTGCTTTAACTCTGGCAACTAGCCCACTGTGTAGCCTCAAAGGTGCTAGCTAACAAGCTCTTAAATTCTCAATACACTTTGTAAAACTGGAGGCAAACAAGCCCTTAGACTTTGTACAGTACATTTGTGTAAGTTCTCAACTCCCACAACACCACTCCTCAAAGGTGGCGGATGACAAGATGCAACACACTACCAAAGGTGCTGGCTAAGAAACCACAACACACCAATACTCAAAGGTGTTGGCTAACAAGCCACAGCACACTTCTACAAGCTCCCCACTCCCACAACAAAGTTCAGTACAGAGAATGGGGTAGAAAACCACAGCTGTGTTTTGAACAGTCAAAGCAATGGAGGAGAGAAATAAAGACAGAAAAATGAGAGAGAGAACAAAGAATATCACCAGTCCTTAGGTCCCATATTCATCGTGCTGTGACCATGGTCCAGACCTGAAATGAAAGAGAAAGAGAGGAAAAAGAGAGCAATGGGTCCTAATCTGCTTCCTTTTATAGTTAAACTGGTGCGCACCTCTTCTGTAAACTAGATTATTTTGTGCTTTTTGCTCACATATGCACAATCAGCCCTTTCAGCCCTCCTCCAGCAAGTGGGGTAGGAGGACACAACTGAGCACAAGTCTCAAGGTAGCGCAGGAAGCTGGTTCAAAAGAGCACTGCTCCACTTCCCTGGGATCCTCTCCTCTGATCACATTTTTACTGTTGTAACAGACAGAATGTTTGAAACAATACATGCTTAGGTCTTGTCCTTCCCACTTACTCTCTAGACCATTCACCACCTTCATTGCCCTTCTCTGGACAAGCTCCAGCACCTCAATGTCTTTTTTGAAGTGAGAGTCCCAAAAGTGGACACAGTACTCAAGGTGTGGCCTCATGAGTGCCATGTACGGGGGGGACAGTCACTGCCCTGGTTCTGCTGGCCAAACTGTATCTGATACAGGCCAGGACACCATTGGCTTTCTTGGCCACCTGGGCCCACTGCTGGCTCGTGTTCAGCTGCTGTCAACCAGCACCCCCAGGTCCTTTCCTGCTGAGCAGATTTCCAGCCACTGTTCCCCAGCCTGTAACTCTTCATGGTTGTTGTGACCCCAGCGCAGGACCCAGCACTTTGCCTTGTGGAACCTCGTACTGTTGACCTCAGCCCACTGATCCCACACACTAAAGGGAGGCATGGATACACAGGGTATTGGAACAGGTTGCCTATTCCACGCAGACTCATCCACCCTTCTTCACTACCTTTAGCATTCCAGATATTGACTATTACCAGGGTTAAAAAGAATTTCTGTATTTCTATTTTTAATTTTTCTAATTTTAACCTTAGCCTCTTTCACTAGATTAAACTGACAGTTTACAATAAGGTATTTCCTTGCTACATTGTATTAGCTGCTCAGGCTACTGAATAAATTTCTGCTCAATAAAATAAATGGATTGATTTCTTATATTTGGGTTAGAAATTATGTCTTCATAACCAAATACTTGATGTTGCAATTTTCTGCATCTATAATGGTATTAAAAATCTTGCCAAATGTGGGCATCAGAACAAGACTGTTCCAGTATATTCTCACACAAGCATTAGTTTCTTTATAATACTTTTTACCTACTTAAAGAAGCAGATGTGGAAAGTTTCCTTAGACTGTCTATTTTTCATGAGTTGGACATCAGCATTAGAAATGATAAATTATCCAGTTCACTTACAGGGTACCAGGTAGCTCCTGTCTGCTACTTTTTGAATTATTTTAAGGTTGCTTATGTCATGGTTATTTCTGAGAGAAAAATAGGCTTGTCTTTGCACAGTAACCTGAGAGGAAGAACAATTTACCCCTTGGAATTTCACTTTGAACTGAAATAAGTTAAAAAGAAAGTAGATTTCTGTTCAATTTTTGTCATGAGGGAGTTTTTAGAATTCTAAAATCATATTCAAAGCATTTCTTTTGTCATAATATGTAACTAAAGTTGTAAGCATTCAGTTCTATCTTATTTCTTTTTCTCTTTTCCTTATTCTATACCCTAAATGTCATTCATCTAAATGGAAACTTCATAAGAAGCTTGTTAAAAACTTTATCAAAATGTAATACACATTTCAGAAAAGAGATGGACTACATCTCTCAAGGAAGAGCATTCATCAGGAAGTTTTAAAATGAAAGGCAGGTTTCTAATATCTTTCAAACATATAAAACAAAGGTCTTCATAAAAGGAAATGTGTGCATATGAACTCTTTCCTTTTAAAAAATCCTCAAATTTTGAATATTTGCAATAAATATAAAACATGATACATAAAACAGTAGAAATTTCCCTTTTAAAAAGTAAATCCTTTTCACTTCCTGCAATATTTTGCACCAAAGAGCAAACTCAGATATTCCCAAAAAACATACAATGAAATACAGTTTACATTACCATACTTCTCCAATAATTCTGCCAACACCACGCATGTATTTTAAAGTTAACTGGAAGTGGCACAAACGAGTTGTATTCAGTGTTAAAGTGGTGCTTGAACCATTAGATTTGTCTTTATTCTTCCACATCTATACCTAAAGGTCTCATTGTCTGATTGACTGGCCATTCAATGATGGTTTGTGGTAAGCTCGCTCTGAAGCAGATACAGCACAGCAAATTTGATGTGGTACTCCCCTCCTAACCTGCCTCCCCTCATCACCAAACTGCCTGTAGGCATCCGGCAATGGAAAGTAACTGTACAACAGGGCATACAAACACAGCATGAAAAATATTTAATTACTTCTATTTTTCACCTTTCTGGACCAGAAATGTAAAGTAGAGGATGATTTATACAAAAGAAATAATCAACAGCAAAGAAACTGCTATGTTTCTCGTACTTATTATTTCGTTTACTAAGGATGGGTATGTGATTCAGCTATGTGCTAGACACATGAGGTAAGAAAGAAAAATTATGTAATAAAAGCCAAGGAGACCAGGCAAAAGAAAGAAGATGTGCAATTTCAGAATTTTCACTTGAAGATAGTCTGTTAGGGATGGTGATCATGGCCTATATTCACCACATTCATAAAGTTGTAAAGTCATTGCCTTTGGTTAAAATGCAAATCTAATAAAAATTCTTGACATTAATTATTTAAATAAAGGAGAAGAAATTAAAAAAAAAACATAGTTGCAAATAACACTCTGACTGATCTAATTTGGATCAGTGAAAATATCATCCTCTAATTTCATTCTGAATTTTAAGCAAGAGAAAAAAAAGAAAGGACAGGACTGGGCAAGAGAGAAGAAGGGGAAAGAATGGGCAAAAGAGAAGAATATAAAAACACAGACTTGTGAGTCTGGCTCAGCTTTCAAGACCTGTTTAATTGTTGATAGAATCTATCTCTGAATTTAGCATATTTATGAGATAGGAGTTTTGATTCAAGGAAAGGTAAATGCAAAAACTGCATGCAGAAATACTGAAAACCCATCAGTACTTCCAGTGCAAAGCAAGAACTGAAAATATTTTATTTTTCTGTAATATGTTTTAGGTTTCAATAGGAGCATCATATAAATGTATGAGCTACAGGCTGTTTTACCATTTTGAAATATGTCTGATTATAAATAGTGGAAAATCTCATAACAGTAGCTGGCAACATTCTTTAAAAATGGATGTAAAGGTATCAAATGCCACAGCACCTTGCTAATAAGTCATTCATACTCTAAGGGTAAGTAGAGGTATAGAATTCAAGCTCTTTGCCTGAATATTAAATAGTTGTTAAACAGACATTTACAGACAAAGGAAATTCACCGTGTGTTTCTGAATTGCCAAGTATTTTATTAATATTCAATTCGCGAGCTGCTGTGTAGAAAGAAAGACTTGCTAGAGGCTTAAAATGCTAAATGCATGTCTCACTTTACTGTAACTGCATACTAAAAGCATTGCTCTGTCATACATTAGAAAAAAGTTCAATAGCTGTTGTAATGTAGGAGAAGTCCAAATGCAAGGTACTTGGTTTGCGTTCTTAGAATTAATTGAAGTCATAAACACAACAAAGGAGGGGGAAAATCCTTTGCTTACATGAATATATAGTACTTTTCTTCTTAAAATTATATCTCTTCTAGGCTTTTGTATTATTCTGTACTTTAAAGGATATCTCTTAGACTTGAGTGAATTGTTCTGGTTGAATTAAAGCTTATTAAAACATATTGCCATTACTTGCACTTTTTGAACCATACATGGTAACACTGAAATATGCTTGGCTACAGATTTCTTCTTGTTCTACTTAGGGAAAACAGAAGAAAACTAGAGGCTTTCAACTATGCTGAGTCCATCCACATGAATTCAATGAGATCATATGATGCTCAGGGCAACCATAAGCAAACATATCCCCTGTGATGCCAAAAGAGCACAACTATGAACTGGGAGGCATACCCAAATTCCATGCAAGTCATGTGCAAATCAGAAGCAAAGTCTGATTAACCTAGTTAATAATCAACATTGTCCTTGCAGGCTGTCATCATGTAAGGGTTTGGTACCATAGTAATGTTAGTGACAATGTTATTGTCATCCATGCCAGTCTAATTGATTCAGAAGTTTACAGCACACTCATCAGTGCATTACACAATTCTATTCAAATATTAAGGAAGGCTTTAACAAATTTATTTTTTTCCAAGGAAAAAAATGCAAAAGCCTGAACAAAACTAGTATTTTATTTCTGCAGAGGTAGCTTGTCTCTTTCTCTGTAGTCCTATTTAAAAAGTAGCATATAGCTATATTGCCTCAGGAAGCATCAGGAAAAGATATTATTTTCTCACAAAGGCATGGTTTCCTCCCTATTCTCTCATTACTCCCAGAGGTTAGCAATTTGTTACCAGCTCTGAACAATGCCAAATGCTGTCTCAGCAACACTGAACACCACATGGGACTTAGAGGGACGGAGAGAGGAAAAATCACGCATCCACTTTTCCTTTGGTCCTTACAAGTTTCCTTACAGGTGCAGAGACTTAAGCGAGTTCTAACTGTGCTCTTGCTCTGCCCAGATTAGTTGTTGCAGCAAAGAGGCTGGGAAGGCAGTTTGAAGTTTTATTTCTCAACATAACTAAGGATAATAGTCTGAGATTCAGAATTATTATCAGTTTGTAGATATTGAATTAATAATTCTCTATACATGTGGGATAAAGCCTATAGCACAGAATTCTTCTACCTGAATTCATATCACTTTTGTATTTGTTGAAATTTCTCTAATTCAGAAAAAATTTTATTCGTAGTCACTTGTTTGGAGAATATGACTGATTCATCTCCTTCCCTTCCCTTCCCTTCCCTTCCCATAGTTACGACATTAAGTTTTAGAAAACATAACATTTAAGTCCAATCTTCCCTTTTTACAAAAAGTGTTTAAAATCGTTAGACTGTTCTAAGGAGAATACATAAGAACAGGGCTGTACTCTAGGCCGTAGAAATGTTTCAGTGGAATAACACTGTCAATTTTCATTCCAGGTTTTAGTGACAAGTGATTAAACCATGACAAAATATCCTTCTTCTAAAACAGCACTGTCTGGAAATATATTATTTTTTATGATTAAGGCAGTGAAGTGTGTGCTGTAAGATGCCTAATTCAGTTGTGTGCATTCAGAGAACTATCATTACTGTAATATATTAAAAGGTTTAAGCTGAGACTGAAGAATGGCTGTGCGTTACAGAGGAAAGGAGCTCTTAGAAGTCTTTTACACAAACAGGAGAACTAAATGCTGTTTCTGAAAGATGTTCCTTTGAGCCATACTAAACACAGGTCTGTGCACCAGAGTATATTGCACAGAAGTTCCATAGACAAGCAGCTGTGGCAGCAGACTTCAGAAGAATTCAGTTCCCTTTTTCTTTGCAGCTGTAATGTCAAAGAGTTGTCAGCTTAAAAATTTTTCAGGTGCTACAAAATAACATAATAGCAGTTATTAAAGAACATTTAGAAGTTTTATTTTTGTCCATTTGCTATTCCTATACTATCATGAATATAGGCAAACCCATCAGGTTTAAAACAGAATTCTTTTAAAATAAGGAATTAAAAATATTAATAATATTTTCAAAATTCTCTGATATGAATCAGAGTATTTCTGTTCCACTTCAGTAGTTGTAGGGAAAAACACATAAATCATAATTTATTCTGACAACCAGACAACAGCCTTTGAACAGGTTAGTTTTATAAAACTCTTAAAACATTGCTGAACCTTGTTGTACGTAGGCCTCAACACATTCTATTCCTAAAGACTTAAGTTTCTCTTAAGTCTAGTTTTTCTACAAGCAATTTTAGAAAGGCCTGAAAAATGAAACAAAATTTTATTATTTATCCTGTGTTCTCAATGGCCTCTGTAGCTTTCGTTTTGTTTAAACAACACTCTTTAAACAACAATCTGGTGTCTGGGATGGAGCTATTTTCTTTATAGCAGCCTGTAGGGTGCAGTGTTTTGAATTTGCCACTAAAACAATGTTGGTAAAACATCTATTTTTTCACTCTTGCTGGGCATTATAACTTCAGGGTTTTCTCTGTTTCTCACTCTGCCTCTATAACAAGCAAATAGGCCAGGAGTGGGCAAGAAGCTGGAAAGGGACACAGGAAGGACGTCTCACTCTAAAAAGCCAAAGGGATATTCTAGGTCATGTGATGTCAATACTCAGTAATTAAAAAAAAATTATATATATATATATAATAAAAAAAGGAAGCAGGGAGGATTCAATGTAGTTGTTTTTCAAAGACTGACTGTACATCAGTCTGCTAGTGGCAGATAGTTACTGCTTTTGCATCACTTTTGTGTTTTGGTTTGGTTTTGTTGGTGGGTTTTGTTGTTTTGAGTTTTTTTCATGGGGGGGGAATGTGTCTCTCTTTTGCTCACCAAACTGTCTTTATCTCAACCCATGAGTTTTCTTGGTTTTCTATTCACTCCTCAGTGCACTTGTGGGAGGAAGCAAGTGAGTGGCAGTGTGGGTNGCTGGGCATTATAACTTCAGGGTTTTCTCTGTTTCTCACTCTGCCTCTATAACAAGCAAATAGGCCAGGAGTGGGCAAGAAGCTGGAAAGGGACACAGGAAGGACGTCTCACTCTAAAAAGCCAAAGGGATATTCTAGGTCATGTGATGTCAATACTCAGTAATTAAAAAAAAATTATATATATATATATAATAAAAAAAGGAAGCAGGGAGGATTCAATGTAGTTGTTTTTCAAAGACTGACTGTACATCAGTCTGCTAGTGGCAGATAGTTACTGCTTTTGCATCACTTTTGTGTTTTGGTTTGGTTTTGTTGGTGGGTTTTGTTGTTTTGAGTTTTTTTCATGGGGGGGGAATGTGTCTCTCTTTTGCTCACCAAACTGTCTTTATCTCAACCCATGAGTTTTCTTGGTTTTCTATTCACTCCTCAGTGCACTTGTGGGAGGAAGCAAGTGAGTGGCAGTGTGGGTGCTTAGCTGCTGTCCAGAGTCAGCCTTGAAGCGTTTGTCAGGGTTGCAAGCACATGACTGGACTGCTGACCTGACCTAGGGCTGAAGTTAAGTGAGCAGGATGTGACAAACCAGACATGACAAATAGCAGTCTGAGAAGCAGCCAGGTGTTAAAGACAGTGCCACGAAGCAGAGATGCAGCTCACAAGTGTTTAAGGACAGCAACAGGAAAGGGCTGAGGCTCACAGATCCCTTCAGGGAGCACTGAGTCCCATTGGGAGTGTGTTTGCTCAAGGCCAGCACCTCCAGGATAACTTTGATGGTAATGCTGTGCACCAGTGTCACCCATGTGGTGAGAGCAAAAATTCTAAACTGAGTATGGATATGGTGGTGAGGGGACTGAAGGACAAAAAAATAAATCAGGGCAGGTTATGAGGGTACAAGAGTGGTAAAAAAAGGCTCAAGAACCAAAAAAAACCCCCAAAACAATTTATGTAAATCATGTCATCATCATTGGTGCTGTCCAGGGATACTTGACAGGCAGCCCTGTGCTTGATGACACAGGCTGTGATGGGCTAAGCCCTTAGGAGCGTAATGTGACCCCTGTAAAGGAAGAAGGCCCAGTGGAGATGGGCAAGGGTGATGTTATGAAGCTTAGAGAATAACTCAAAGAAGATAACTTTATCTCAAAACAAAGAGGGAGGCTGGCCTTTGTTTTAGCAACTAGCTATCAAGGTGAGTGTTTCAGCTGGTGTAAATGTTTCTCCCTTAGTTCATTAAATGAGTGTGAAGTGTGATGCTCCCTGACCAATAAGTATGGAGAAAACTCCATGTCTCCTGACTGCAAAATCCGGGCAGACACCTGTGTTCTCATTAGAACATCATTCTGCTCCAGGCTTTGCTGGTCAGATCAGGGTTGCTCACCAGGGACCTCCAAACAGCCCCATTCACAGGCTTTACTTCATCTTATAGTTAGGTTTTGTCTGCTATTTCCTCCTCATGGAGAAATTATTCTCCTCCATTAAACTTTTTTACTGTTTATTCCAGTTTTACTGATTATCCATACTTGGTTTAATTTTGGCATTAGACACCAAACCCTTGGTGAGCCAGCAGCAAGGCTTTGTGACCCTTTGTGACCAACCCATGAGCCCATTGCTCACCCATAACATGATGCGTTTATCCAGGTATGTGCTGGGCATTTAAATATAAAGAACAGTGAAGTGTGCTTTGCTTGATGCTGGCAGGCACATTCAGATGACATTTTCCATAGTTCTAGTACACTCCAAGAGTCTTCCATATCTAGCTGCTTACACAGTGATTTTTATATGACTAGATGAACTATTAAAGAGTAAATCCCTGCTATCACTTTGAAATTGTGTCACAGTGCTATGAAACACCAATTCAGACTATAAAGCAGTAAAGAAAAAGCACTGAAAGCTTTATATTGTGCAAGTTTAAATTAAAAAATCTGTTTGTTTGTATTTGCAGCAGTTACTAATTAAAACTTCAGATCAAAATTCCATTGGTCTATAAATAACTATAAATAACACTACTTCCTTAGACTTTTTCTGAAAAGTGTTCCCCTGCAAAAATAACAAAAATATCACCTGTCATTCACAGAAAGACATACTGGTTGGTGCTGTTAGTTTTATGTTCTGTCTTTTTTAAGCCTTTTTTGTTCTGTTTTCTTTACATAAATTTGCAAGGTTGATGAAGCAATTAATCAGATAGGACAGAGGCTAATTTCTCTGAATTACTCCTGAGAGACCGCAGAACCCTGTAAAATCAGCTATAAACTGAAAAAATCAGCTTTCATGAGCTGACTGTGAGTTTTGAAAAATCACTGGAAATTAGTCCTGAAATAATATTAGCATAGTAGGACAATAAAAAGAAGCTGAGAAGTAAACTGAAACTCCAGGGAGAAGAACATAGGTTGTTTTCTTTTGTGGAGGTTACTTATGTAGGATATTAGCAACTTTTTGTTGTGAGGAATTGCAACTATAAGAAAAAACTGAGCTGTTGCTCTAACAGTGCAGTGATAGTGATGACTGTGAAATTTTTTTTCCTGAAGAAACAGCTACAGAGAAGAGTTTGTGTTACTAGCTTCTCGTTCATTAGCGGAGGTAAGAAGTTTTCCTGGGACTGTGGCTTCTTCTTTTTCTCCTGGAACTGTTCAGCTTTGCTCCAGTCCGGAACACCATCACCGGGAGGCCCCACACCGTGGTCTGGAGGGGCCCACGCCGCACCCCAGCTCCGGAGAGGGCAGAGCCACACCCACAGAAAGGACACTGAATCTACCAGGTCTTCCTCACAGTGAGAGTTTTTATTATCTAACATTATTCATTTTCTTCTCGTGCCTGTGTGCACCCTGCTTGTTAAATAAGCAGTCTTTTTTTTTTTTCACTTTCCTCCAAGAAATTTCTTTCTGAACCTGTGGGGGAGGGGCTGCCAAAACCTGCCTTCCATTAGAAGAGACGTTCATCTCAAGATGTTTCCTCCTTAATTTGTCTCAAACAAAGACAAAATATTTGGCAACTTCTCTCTGTAGATACTAAAATTAAAAAGATAAGTAAGAGAGAATGTTAGTTAAGCAAGTAGTATTTGAGTTTTGTGTTAAACAACTCAGTAGCACAGATCAAATATGTCAAAGAGCTTATTAAAATATTACTCAAGAAGGCATACTAATAAACACAAATATTTAGCCAAAATCTTTTTGGAGCTAGATGGAATTTCACCTTTTCTGCATCACAAATTGGAAGAAAAATGTAAAATGTCGATATTTTTTTAAAAAAACCCATGTTATATATTACATTTTGTCTTGATAAAACAATTTTGTTTTGTAAAATCAAAAAACCTTCTATAGATAAGAAAAGAAACTATTACTTCTGTAGTATCATTTAGAATATATTATACAGGAGTCTAAATCACAGTACAAATATTATTGAGTCATAGAGTCATAGATGTTAAAAGACGTCCAGCACCAGTCCCGACACTGATTCCTGATGCACACCATTCAGCACTGCTCTGCACTTGGACATTGAGCCACTGACCACAATTCTATGAGTGCAACCCTTCGTCCAATTCCTTGTCCATTGAGTGGTCCATCTGTTCAATCCATGTCTGTCCAATTTAGAAACAAGGATGTCACACAGGACAGTGTCAAATGCTCTGCACAAGTCCAGGAAGATGACATCAGTTGGTCTTCCCTTACCCACCAACACTGTAATCCCATCATAGAAGGCCCCAGATTTGTCAGGCATGATTTGCCCTGAGTGAAGCCATTTTGGCTGTCAAAAATCACCTCCAGATTTTCCATGTGCCTCAGCATAATTTCCAAAAGGATCTTCTCCATGACCTTGCCAGGCACAGAGGTGAGACTGTAGTTCCCCAAAGCTCACTTTTTAAAAATAGTGGTTATTTTTGTAGTGTTTATGCTTCCTGTTTTCCAATATGAAGTGTTTTGACACTATTGAGTCTGCTACAAAATTTCTGCCTATTTGTTTTGCAGTTTGGAGGTGTGAGAGAGAATCTGTTAGAGTACAATATAATAGTGAGAAAACAACTGTCCTAAAAAAAGTATCAGCTAACAAACGCTTTTATCAAAAGTATTAAACTGTGACACGGCAACTTCTATCAAAGTTATCAAAATAGAAGTGCAGGTGTTTAGCATTATCAAGTGTTGATATTAATAGCTAAAAGTGATCTTTTAGGCATTTATTAAACACTTCTATTATAATTAAGGAGAGGGAAATTGGGTAAATTTGGGAAAGTAAAGGTGTATAGTGATACAGTAGGAAATGTCACCACTTAAATAAAAGTTCTTTCTCTTCTCAATCTAGACAATAAAATTTACAAATGAAGCTTCACAGAAAGGAGCAAAAAAATTAAAACTGCCGTTTCAACAATTATGTTATCCAAATCACTGCAGATGAACTACAGATCATCACCTTATTTTAATTTTTTAACTTGACAGTTCATGTGAGGAGAATGGCCAGTGCAGTTGAGTAGCTTGTTTTAGTCATATCTGAAGACCCAAATCAAACACAAAAATCTAAATCAGTGAAATCATTCCATCTCTCTTAAAAACTTGAGTCACGAGTACTTAGATGAGTCATCATCATTCATAACATTAATATAGCATCATAAATGTGCATAGCACTTACAGTGTTCATTTAGAAAAATATGGTTTAATCATCATGCTCCTATTTTCACAACATCAAAAGTTTTTGCATTCTAATCAACCTTGACCAGATAAATTAATAGAATATTTCTCAGAAGTGTTAAGAAAACACAATTCCTTTTGGTTGATACTAAAACTTTCAGGAAATCAGAAGTACCTTTGCTATCAGCAAAACATCTCTGGAAAGTAAAAAAAAGCCAACAAAACCCAGCTTTACAATCCAGTTACAGGACAGCAGTATCATTCTAACAGAAGAGAGAAAATTTATTATTATCAACAGTGGTCTATTTCTACATGTGATCCTTTCCACATGTGTCTTTGAAAGCCATATACTGAACATAAGTGAAAACAAAATTATTTTCAATTAAAAATACAGATAAGAAACTTGATTGAACATATATTGTTGAAATTTTAACTTACATCTTGTGTGAAAAGAATAGGAAATATAAAAGTTGAGATGTACTTTTTGTTAATGCACTCTACTACTAGAAAGTCCTCCTGACTCTATAGGGGGATGGTCACAAGGTAACTAAGACTGATGCCTGTTTAATGGGTAGATAACCTTCCTCCAGACAGAAGTAATAACAATCTGAAAAATATTCTTAGGGAAGAGTATTACACATATACTAAATAAAGAGATTCTGTAAACCACACTAATTTAAAAACTACAGAAATTTCATTAAGATACTACCATGTCAATTGCAAAAGTTTTTACTTTTTAATTAAGATGTCTTAATTTACTTTTAAATTTACTTTTAAATTAAGATGTCAATTGCAAAAGTAAAAACAGTGTGTCAGATTAAAAACATGGGCAGATAAAAGAAATTCATCTTAGAAAAATGCAAACTGATATAGCTGATTGAAAAAAATTCTGAAACCAAAGTAATAACTGTACCACCTCAACAGGCAACTCTGTAAGAATTTTTTGCCTTCAAAAAACAAGGATTTTTTCCATCAAAGATGCCTTAAATTGGTATTCCAGAGGAGCATTGAGACTAGCTGTGCTCTCAGTTCTGCTGACTGACAGATATATGTTTGACAAGGCATTGATTCTGGTAATTCCTTTTCACCCCAGAGACAGTCATAGACAGATATCACTGTGCTTGGGAATGATGTCCCAGTCTAGGAATTCACCAGAAGATGTTGGTCTGACAGTGAGACCCGAGGCATATACTTTGTGAAGAAGGAGAGGGAGAGATGTTTACAAAATTGTTTATTTCCACTGAGTTTCTTAAACATAGGCTTTAAAAATTTAGAATTCTTTGTTGTTTTAGGAGCTAATGTTAAAGAAGAGGTGACAGAAGCTCTGGCTAAAAACATTGACTGATTTGGAACCCAGTTACAGTTGTACTAAAAGATGCTCTGGACCTTCTGTCCAGTAATTCCATTTCTTTCCTGACCTGGAACACCCAGAACTGGAAACAGTACTTCAGATGCAGTCTCATGAGGGCAGAGTAGAGGGGGACTGTAATCTCCCTCAACCTTCTGGCCACACTCTTCCTAATGCACTCCAACACAGCCACAGAACTTCCTGCTGCTGCTACCATCTGCCTCACTGACTGCGTTTGTTCCACTGAATTGCTTTTCATTCTCTGTAATCAGAAATGTCAGCTAGATTACTCTTCCTGTTCATGTTATTGATATGCTTGGGTTTTGCAAGGCTGATACTTTAAAAAATCTTTGATCAATTTACTTTATTGTGAAAGGCAGTAGATGATATACCAGACTTTAAGTACCTAAAGGAAGGCTACAAGAAAGATGGAGAGGGGCTTTTGACAATAGCATATAGAGACTGGACAAGGAGGGATGGCTTCAAACTGAAAGAGAGTAAGTTTAGACTAGATGTTAGGAAGAAATTCTCTGCTGTGAGAGTGGTGAGTCACTGGAAGAGGTTTCTCAGAGAGGTTGTGGAGTCTCCTTTCCTGGAGACATCAAAAGTCCTCTGGACAAAATCCTGAGTAATGCACTCCAGGGGGCCCTACCTGAGCAGGTTCTGTGGTTCTGTGACCATGATTTTCAAACAGCAAACAACTTCATCACTTTGCCACTAGAAGTATTGTTACTGTTTATTTATCCATGTATTTTGAGAAACCAGCTTACCATTAAATCACTTTGTAATTAACATATTGAATCCAATCCATTCATTCTGGAGAAAGATGGGCAATTCACATATATATGTCTAGTTTTACTCAATACAGTTATGACATTGATTGTAAATTTTCAAATTTTATGGGGGTTTATTTCTATTTCTATTTCAGTAGGTGAATTTCCCTTCTACTAGGAAGAACGAATAGGATTAAGAAAATCTTGTAGGTAGTTTGTGTCCAGCTCAGTACAGTGACACACAGGATGCAAACTTCTAACTCCATTAATCACTTCAAAACAAAAAATTTATCTGCAGGTAGCAAGTACCATGTCTATAATTAACTTTAAAACAGATTCACATTCTTTTTAATATTCCTTTGGTGATGTAAGCTACATCTCTTGTAAACTCAGGTAATTTTCTTAAGACTCTTTGAGCTACCACTTAAAGCAAAAGACTTCTGTTGATACTGCATTCCAGACAGGAATTCAAGTCAGCTCCTTTTACAAGCAGCAACAACGAACTAACTCTCTTTGTTGCATTTTCAGATACAATTGCACTTGAAAAATGCCCCCAACTAACTGCTGTGAATGGCAGTATTATTTTGAGACATATTTGTGGATGGCAGAGTAAGGACAGCAGCCTTCTGCTTTTTGTCAGTGTGATTTAGCCTGGAGGCCAAGTGAAATGTTAGCTTTATTTGCATAGGAGGGCAGGCAAATGAAAGAAATCTAAAAAAAAAGTGTCGTGAATATAACATTACACTTTTTGGCACATCGAATCTCTTCTTCTTTTGCTACATATATCCTGTGTAAGGGGGGATTTGCCTTACATCACACATGATTTTCATATAAACCTTTGGATTTTATCAGTGCTGTCACATAAAAAAGTATTTGTTCACAAGAAAATCACGTAGAAGTAAACTTCAGCTTTATGTATCTTATATTCTTGGCTGCATTCTGTGCTATTGCATGGCTAAAAGAGTAGGAAAAAGAGAATATAAATGTCAGAGCCCTAGTCTGAGACCAGGATCTTGAGAGCTTTCTTAGGTCTTCAAGTTTAGACATAAAGAATGTGGTTAGAGAACAAAGCAGCCAAGTATATTCAACATCATTCAGCTGTTTTATATTTGAAAGAACTAGATATGGCCAAAACATGGTCAGTGTCTGCATTTTCAGGTATGGGGCAACTGAGTCACAGAAGATTGACATATTACTTCACCAAAATCCTGCACAGAAATGTAAACTACTCAGGAACTGACCAAACACAAATTTGGGGTAGAAAAAGCATCAAGTGGATAATTAATCATCCCATGACACTGAAAAAAGTATAGAAACAGAGAGATAAAGAAGAAAAGGAAAAAGTTAAATAAAAAGGGGGGGGGGAGGAAAAGGGAAATATCAGACTTGTAGTCCCTAAAGTTTTGATTCACCGCACATCATGCAGAGGACTCTATAACAAAGAGGATCTCTGTGTGATTTTGGCAACATACATCAACCTTATGCACAGACCTATCTCTAAATATGAGTCCAGAAGCCACAGTCAGTGATTCCTTGTCTTTTAATTTTACCATATAAGAAATGCCGTGAATTTGGGTTTTTAAGGCAGAAATATCTATGCCCTGTAAATTTAACTAACTCATTTTATAATGGGCTGTTTGTTATCTGACCTGATGCAGATGTGAACTGAGAGTAGAAGACCCAATGCATTTTCAGGGCTCTGTGCAAAAATGAGTTTTCTCTTTGACTCAGTGCTCCAGAAGCGAACACGTACCATCATTTTATTCCTTTAGCACTGAGAAAAGGATACTACATTGAGCATTCCTGTGATATCCAAAGTAGTTAAAATAAATTCCACCTTTCCTATTAATTGAAGAAAATGAGAGTATATTGATCATTCTTTAATTTAGAAAAAATAGTACTAGAATTCTTGCTGTACACTTTACCAAAAAAAAATTGCAGGAAAGTCGCACTGCAAAGAAATTAAAATATATTTGAACTCAAGTAATTAAATTCCTGTGAACTACTTATAAAAAGAGTATCCAGCAAATTTTCCCTCATGATTAATATTTGTACAGGCAAATAGAATTAGTAAGATATGTGTAGAATATCTGGAAGTATTAGGCAGAGGGTATTTTCTCTGACTAGCTATTTCTCTAGGGTTCAGTGTGAGCCTTATTTTTGTCATTAAAATTGTTAGGTTCTAGTTAAACTACTTGAGATTCACTTCCTTAAAACCCTCCCATTTTTTTCCCCCTGAATTCTGGAAAGCAAATAACATGTTTATGCTGAAAAGATCATTTTGATGGGTTGTTTAATTTTTTCCCTCCCAAACTATACCTCTTTACAAAAAAAACAAAACAAAACAGGTATTATACTAGACGTTGTATTCTAGATGATTTAGAAGATAGTTTCTGTGGTGTACTCTATGATTAACTGACTCAGAGTTTGAAATTCTTGCAAGTCACATATCCATATTATGTTTACAGATTGAATTAATAACATTCCCCAGAACTATAACGAGAATCTCTTAGCAGCATATTGCATTATAATTAGCTGTTTGTAATTGAATTGAACTGAATCTGAAGGAAAGAAAAAAAAACATTGCACAGATTTAAATGAAACTAATCTGAGCTATAAATGAATTAGAAATCATTGTGAAGTTTAAGTAGCCATTAACAGTTGTTTTTTCATCAGTTATGTGAATAAGTAGTTTAAAAATTTAAAATCTATCACTCTTCGAAGAATTAATTCTCATTGTTTAAAAATTTTAGCTGAGGTTTTACTTTAAATTCTATTTTTAGCATGTTAATGATTTTAGTTAAAAACTTGTATTTACAAATGCAAAAATATCAACCAATATGAAAACCCGTCTTCTCTACTGGTTAATCATATTTCTCTTATTTGTTTCCATATGAATAATTCCTTAATTGTAGTACACATTCCTGTGGCAGTTTTGGTTCCAATGGATCCTCATCTTTACAAAATTTTTTGAAATTCTTAACCTACTTAATCTCAGTAGCACCATACAAATTTACTGATGTCAAATCATATTAAATCACAGTAGGCAAAGTCATAAGCACGTAATGTCATCAGCTAATGTGTTTAATTTAGAGTAGCTTCAGTTTGCAATTTGTCAGTTGAGGGTTTACACGACTTCTTTGTGGAGCAGGAGTTTGACACTGAATTATGCTTTTACATTGTGTAGTAATGTAAAATGTTCAGAGCATTTTTCTCCATTTCAGGCAACTGCCCATGATATATCTATTGACACTGATGTTCTAATACAGCTCATTCCTGCCAGACATTTTAATCCTCTCTGCCTGACTTGAAAAAACATTTAAAGAAAAGTATTCATCTTTATGCTGGCTCATACTACAATTATTACAAGGGTGAGAACTTCTAACAGTGTGCTGCAGCCTGAGCATTATGTGTTAGTCATCAGCTTTGATCAGTGTTTTGGAGCTTCACTGCTGATGGAAGGGATGGAAAGCAATTATATCGCACCACTGAGGTGCTATTCCAACTTGATCATGGTTTTGATTATTTTTCTTCTTTTTCTCTAGGAACAAGTAAGTTTTATGATATCTAATTTCCTTTTCCATTGTCACAACCACTCTTTTCTCCTTCAGTTATAAGCTATCAATAACAGTGCCTTAGTTATTTAATGCATTATGTGAAATATCTGTATAAGATATAGAAGACAGGTACATGCTTCAAAAAGGTGAGGACATTTTTACTTCTTTGTAAGGTCACCCACAGCCTTCTGCTCAGGGCTGCTCTCAATCCATTCTCCGTCTCTCTCTGTATTTGTGTTTCAGATTGTTCCAGCTAAGCTGTGGGATCTTGTACTTGACCTTGTTGAACATCATGGGATTTGCACAGGCCCATCTCTCAAGCCTGTCCAGGCCCCTCTGGATGGCATCCCTTCCTCCATCATGTTGACCACACCACACAGCTTGGTGTTGTCAGCAAACTTGCTGAGGGTGCACTGTATCCCACTGTACATGTCACCAACAATGATGTTAGACAGCAGTGGTGCAATACCAACCCTTGAGGAATGCCTCCAGAACATTCTTCAGTGTTCTTTGTTCTACAATTTTAGGATGTGGCTATCTTGTCCTTCTTGTTTTGGTTGCTTTTTTGTATGATGTACTGATCACACGGGGTTTTAGTTTTCTTTGCAGTGTATTCTGCAGTCTTATAGTTTCAAATGCCCTTTTCCCTTTTAAGTTATTTATTTTTCCAGAAAAATATTGACAAGCACACCATGTACTGTCTGTCATGCTCTGTGGGATTTGGTACTGTGAAATCCCTCTTTCCCACCCCATTCCTGCCCATAAGAGTGAGTGAAAAGTTAGGCATGGCTTCTGTGATGAATTTCATCTTGTCAAGAGGAGAAATGAAAGTTATAAATGTACCACAACAGATAGATTATTGTTAGGTATCTAAGATCAAGGGTGACCATTATGGAAGACTTAACTCTCAACATTGCTAAAAAGTAATTTCAATTTGGAGTACCACATTATCCTGCCCCTATCTCAACCAATAGATTTGGTTCAGACCAATTCTTCAGACAGTATGATAAATCACTTCAACTGTGTGTCAAAAGTGAGTGCATATTTCTAAGAGACTTGAGGTTTAGTTTCTTCTCAGAATTAGATGTAGGGGTTTTCCTTGTAACCTAGAGCCTGTGGATGTTCTCTGCGCTATGTTCCTCAGAGCTGAGAGAAGTCTTGTGGGAGAGAATCATAAAGAGACTTTAGGAGAAATTACCATTTCCAATATCCAAGCAATCTTTATAACTTGACTGTACCATCATATGTTTTATGTCTTGTTTTCTGTCCCCTAAGGTGTAAGGAAGGTGAATCTATTGTGAGAAGAAAAGACTCAAAATCAAGTATTAGATTAGAATCTATATTCTGCAGTTGCTTTGAAGAGATTAACATGATTTACACATAAACATCTTTTGGGTTCCATGTTTTCTTTGTGAAGGAATATAGGATTCAGAAGCAAGGTATACAGGAAGGGATTTCTTCTTAAAAGCATATGTACATTTATAGTAAATCCAAGAGATGAAAACAAATTGAAAAAGGGATTTTCTAAAGCATTACTTGATATAAATACTTTGGAAAAAATGTAAAGAAAATTAATCTCAAAACTGGGATATGCTATTTTTAAAATTAGGCCACTCAAAATTGAAACCCATTATTTGCATAATTTTATCCATATTTCCTGGATTTGAATGTAGTGAGAGCGAAGAGTTTCAGCTATGTTTAAAAGAGATTTAGTTACTGACAGTATTCAAGTACAAAAATGCAAGAACACACAGACCATGGAAATGATGTAACAGAAAAATGAAAATGCTAAGAAAAGTGGTTTGTATCAAGGACTTAGAACTAATTTTTAAAGAAGAGGTTAAGAAATAAGATAGTCAATGAGAAAAAGACCAGGCGGAACATCCTTTAAAACTGTAAAATTTTCCTGTTCACATGCACCATATTAAAAACAAGTGAGAGTAATGAACTCTCACAAGAAAAATCAGTTAGAAATAACAATATATACATTATTAGGACTATTATATCATTATAACAAAAAAAAAAGAGGGATAGATTTCAAACAACAGTATATTTGTTTCTGAAAAATAACCAATATTACTGAAAATGTCACAAAAAACCAATAGGTACACACGTGTGTTTAAAAAAACACAACTTCGCTTTAAAGATTCAGTTTAGGCAATGACATTCAGTTGAGTATAATTAGATGGTGTAAAAAAGATTAATGAAATTTCCAAAGTTCATGTGTGTTAACAGACAATATAAGAAAGGTTTAATTAACATCCTTAATGTTTTTTAATATATATAGAATCTTATGACAGTTATGATTTTTTTTAAATTTTGGTTGAGGCATCAAATAAGCTTAATAAATTTGTGTGAGAATGAGAATAGGTTCCTATTTCATTTGCATTAAAACTTCATGCTTCAGAGAGGTAATACTTGAGGGTTTCTTAATTTTATCTTTGACCCTTGGATGTCTGGATCCACTTCATGTAATCCTTGCTCTTCCACTCACTCTGCAGATGTTCTATTCATAGTGGCAGACATTTTTCAAAAAAAGTGAAAGATCCATCAATTTGATTAGTAACTCTATAAATGTCTCAAAAAAGAAACAGTGAAGAAGAGGCAAAAATACCTAGAATGAAATTGACTAATTAGCATAGTATTCAGATAATTGAGTTACTCTTAAATGAGACAGTTTGGGCAATGGAAGCAAAATACTCTGTCCTGGGCTTCACATTGCTACAGTGAGCCCACTCTAAATTGGTTAATTAGTTCTGGTATTTCATACATCAGTGTAAGATGATAGTCCTCAAACTGGATCTGGTTTTTGTGCCCGTACACCCCTGGGCAGGAAATCATCATCATCACATGCCATGCCCTGGCCCTATCCCAGTTACCTCTCCTGCTTCTCTCCCATCAGCTTCATGTCTGACAGCCTTGCCATCCTGATAGTTCGTTCTGCGAGGACTTCCAAGTTATTTCATAAAATATGAAGGAAAAAATGAGAAAGACAGATTAGGGGAAATTTAATTAATTAATTCAATATATACAAAAACCTCCAAATATTCAATTTAATATTGGAAAAAAATAAATACCATCACCTCCCAGACTGATGAAACATTTGTGAAGGAAAATAGCAACACTACCAGAACATGGAACTGAAGCTGTGTCTTACAGGAAAAATAAAACACACATTTCACTTACCGTTTTCCTGAATGCCTTTTCGAATGGTGTCTAATGGATGGTTATGTATTTGAAAACAATTGTATTCACCCTAAGCAAGAAATAAATCACTTCCCAGAATGGAAGTCAGATCCTTTCAAGTATGGGTTGCATTTTCAGTCAGAAAAAGATAAATTGTTAAAAAACTGATTATCTTATGAAATCCCCTTGTTGGGCCAAAAACATAATGAGATACCATCTTTTATCCAGGTAGCAACATTAAGAGCTGATTCATGAATTCTAATTTACAGATAATTTGATTTCTGATCCAAATACTGTCTCTAGTTCTACACTTGAGATGATGCTGTATAAGACTGCCATTCAGCTAAAGATGCTATATATAGATAATAAAATACGTTGACAAAATATAACTGATACAAGACTTCAATTAAACTTTCTAAGGTTAAAAATTAAGTTCTTCCTATATTTTTAAAGTGACAATTTACTTTTACTCTATATACATAGAGTGCGACTAGATTGCCCTACAAAAATGTAGGTTTTATACACCTTTATTTGTATCCCTAGGGGTTGAATAATTTTAAACATTAATTTAAATTACATTTCATTATTGATACAACAAGCAATGAATTTCCATTAAAAGTGAACTGTTAATACATCTCTCTTTATTTCTAATCTTACTTTCTGATACAAAGCTATCATACATTTGCTAACCTTAGTGAGTTAAAATGTAATCAATTTAAACAATTTTGTACAGATTTACTAATCAGGGGTGTTTAATTTTGGGTCTACAAATCTTTAGACAACAGTGTCATCTTTTAATAACTTATATTTCCATTGTTTAATGGTGTTTAAAGAGGATGTAAAAGTCCTTGAACAAGTCCAGGGAAGGGCAACCAGGCTGGTGAAACAGCTGGTAGGCACATCCTGTCAGGAGCAGCTGAGGACTTTGGGCTGGTCGAGCTTAAAGAAAAGGAAGCTGAAGGTTGACCTCATCATTTGCTACGGTTTCCCGAGGAGGTAAAATGGAGGGGGAGAGGCTGATCTCTTTTCCCTGATATTCAGAGGCAGCTGTGGGGGAATGGTTCAAAGCTGCATCAGAGAAGGTTCAGACTTGATGTGAGGAAACATTTCTTTACTAAGATGATCATCAAATAGGAAAGGCATCACAAAGAGGTGATCAGTGCCTGTTACTGTTCAAAAGGCATCTGTACAATGTCCCTAATAACATGCTTTAACTTTTGGTCGCCACCGAAGTGGTCAGGCAGAAGGACTAGAAAACAATTGTGGTCACTTCCAACTGAAACAATTCTATTACATTTTCGAGATAAATGTGCAGTTTTCTTATATTCAGAAAAAGTCATAAACAAATATATACATATAAGCTCAAAGGTTCAAACCTGGAAGTCATTAAAAAAATTTGTTATCCATTCATTCATGTATTCATTAAGACTTCTCATAAACTTAGAAGCTTGACTAATAATGTTTTAAGTTTTGGTCTTGGAGAGAGTTTTCAACTACTCTTTCAGAAGAGTGGACACATGTTATTTTCCTGAATTTTAGTTGGAGATTTTGGGCTGAGTCACAAGTGTTAGAACAGCCTCAGTTTGTAAGTTGTGCACCTTCTGACATATGGTAAGATCCACAACGGGAGAAATGTGTTCTTGTGGAAGCTACAAGCTACCATACAATCTTTCCAGACAACCTAAATTTTCTTAGAAGAACTATTACGCAGTCAAATATCCTGCAAACATTTTTCCCATGTTGCTCTCAGGAATATTATGGATCAAAGTTTATTAGATCACAATGGCCTTCCCTCCTGGACATTTGATCACTGGGCTTCATCACAGTGACTGCATTAATGCTTCCTCTCAACATGATTGTTTGCATCTTGTGTGATGTTAAGAAATTCTTATTAGGGATAATCTTTTGTTCTTGATACAGCTGTTGCAATAGGAATTATCTAAAGTAGATTAGCTGGTTGATAAAATTTTATACTATCCTAGAAGCAATTATGACACTGATTTTCTTCTTTTTATTAAAGACAACACTTACAGATTTAAAAAAAGTGCTTTAGTGAATGGTCCTGTATAACTTGTTTTATATATACCTACTCTGAGCTCAGATTTTAAACAAAAGTCAGTGTTTTGTTCATGATTTGTATACTGTTTTCATTTGTTTTTCTGTCTCCTCATGTTTCTATGTTACAACCTTGATTTACTGCTGGTTTGCCTTGATTAAGTCTTTTTAATATTCTAGAATGTGTGGTCCCACAGCTCAGACATTTTTTTCCAGTAGTGAAATTTGCCAGCTGAAATTCTCCTTTTTTTATTGCATTCTGCCTTTAAACACTTGCTTCTGGGAAATGCTTGGATGCTTTTAACCAAACTTCATCACATAAAAGACATTTGTAGTAAAAAGAGTGACTTGTCTCAGCAGGAAATGCAATTTTCAAAGGCATCAACCATAGAAGATGTCTACATTCAACTATGTATTATGACAAAGAATTTGGTTTCTAGCAGCAGGAATATCTCTGAGCAATAAGAAATCACAATGCTCTTTGAAACTGGAGAACATGCAATCTGTCCTCTGCCAGAGATATATTTAAGAAGTGATTAGGCTTCCTTGTATAAAAGGGTAGCTGAAACAATGGCTGTCATCACATAAAAGGTGAAGAGTGTGAAGGTGGCCAAAAACTAAGTACATGGAACAAAAAAATGGTTTCAGCAAATTGTAATATTAAAAATTACGGATATGGATATGTCTGAATGTGGGAGCAATGCTAAAAACATCAATAGAAGAAAAATAAGATGAAAAAATGCATAGTGTTCTGGGGGGAAATAAATTTGGGTTGCAATCCAGGAAGAGGATTTTGGCTTCCTTTATGTTACATGTTCAGAAGAACTGAATTTTGTAACCTTTTATTTATGTAATAAGGACTGTGCCAAACATATTTCATCACTAATTTCTTCCTTTATTCAAAGGGACTTTAGAACTGACATTTATAGTAATTAATTCAGTTGGTTAGAGCACGATGCTAATAAAGCCAAGACTGTGGGCTCAAACCCTGTGAAGGCTATTCTCTTAAGAGTTGGACTCAATATTCTTGCGGGTCCCTTCCAACTCAGAATATTGCCTAATTTTAATGAATTAAGCTGAGTGAGGTGCTGTACTAGCTCACAGACTGCTGAACAGCTGCTTCTATGGTTTAACTGTTAGGGCTCCCACTTGCATGATTTATCCAACACCAAACCTCAACCTCCCAGACAGTGCCTGAGCATGGTTCAGGAGAATAATGGGCCAAACGTACCATGAATACCTTTTTTTACCGTGGAAGAGAATACAACCATATGGAGATGAATCATACTGGATCATTTGTTCTCTCTCAAGCAACAGAGCCTCTCCCCTTTTACTTACTGGAAGAGACATAACCTATGAGCCTTCATATCAGTCATCTGAAGTTGGACATTATGCTAGGTGCAAGGCAATGTTGCACAATGCCAACCACTTACAGTGTTAACACTTATATTGTCTTTTCCCAAACTGTTAATACTGCACATGTACTGCATAGAAACGACTTTTAAAGCTTCAAATAATAATTGGCTAATTACAGAATCATAGAATCACAGAATATGACAAGTTAGAAAAGACCCACAGGACTTATCAAATCCAAGTCTTAACTTACAGGGACTCTCCCCAAGAGTTATACCATGTGCTCGAGAGCACTGTCCAAACTCTTCTTGAACTCTGTCAGGCTTCATGGTTGATGTGGCCGAGACAGCAGCCAATCTCCGCTTGCTCGTGAGATCCGCTCTGTTGACCAGCAGCAGATCAAGGAGGGCATATTTCCAAGTTGGCTCCCTTAGGACCTCTCCCATAAAGCCGTTGTCCTGGTTTTTTAGGAATCTACTGGCCCAGGTTGTACCAGGTTGTACCAGCTGTGTGATGCTCCCATTTAATTTCTGGCAAGTTGAAGTCCTCCATAAGGACAAGGGTAGTTGACTTGGAAGGGTCCCTCAGTTCCTCAAAGAACAAATTCATGAGCATCATTGCCCTGGCTGGCAGGTCTACAGCAGACTCCTACAACGACATCTGCATTATTTGTTGGCCCCTTGATTCTCACCCAGAGACTCTCAACTGTGCCATTGACAGCTGTGAGCTCCATACATTCTATTACACATAATGACAACCCCCAGCCTCTTCTGCCCTGCCTGTCCCTCCTGAAGAGCCTTTAACCATCCAGCAGGTCACTCCAGACACAGGACTCATCCCACCAGGTTTCACTTATGCCAGATATGTCAAATCTCTGGGACTGGGCCACAGCCTGAAGTTCCTCTTGTTTGTTCCTCATGCTGCATGCAATAGTGTAGAAACACTGTGTACACTTTCAGGTGTAGTACATTGGAGCCAACACCTCAAGATGCAGACTGAGAGATCCCATTAGTGCTCATTTCCTCAAGTTCTGGCATACCATCCCATCACTCATCACTGGTAAGCCTGGGTTTGTCCCTCTCCCCCTTTTGAATCAACTTTAAAATTAATATATGGGGAAAAATAAGAAGCACATGGCAGCACAAAGGAGCACAAGGCAGCACAGACCCTGGGGGGAGGAGGTATCACGGCAGACCCCTACAGGGAGGAGCCTGCCAGAAGCTGACAGACAGGTGAACAGTGCATGATCACCACATAGAAGGACATTTAGAAGGTGTGTTGCTGATGTGGCAGCATGGGATTGGTCACATAGTAAGAATTGCCATGTACAGAAAAACTGTGCCTTAAAGGAGTGTATAAAACCAGCTTGTTCCTTTAAATTAACGATTCAGATCCAGGAACTGGATTCAGACTCAGTCTGAGTTTCAATCACCGACATTAATACCTCTGATGACTGTGTTATTCAGCCACTTTTTTGGTGAGAACTATTAAATCAGCATTTTATTTCAAAGTTTACAAAAGAGTAAAAGAAATTAAAAGAAAAAGAGAGAGAAATAATAACAAACAAGGTTTTTTTCTTCTTTTTTTTGGTGAATTCAGTTATCCTCAAAATTTTCTCATATTTATTTTAAGGTGGTTTTATGCTGTAGAATTCCTGAAATAACTCAAATCATTCTTCATTTATGGCAATCAATTATATGATTTAAACTTATATGCAGAATGCAGCTCTCTTTGTTCCAAAGAGATCCCAAACAAATACTTGTTATTGCTGTGACTGTGGAGTTGTCATGCAGAAAGTCCTTAGTCCTACCTTACAGTATTAACTCAATCATCTTCTTGGTTTTGCCCTGACATGGGAGTTTAATGATTACGTTCACATTTTAGTCTAACCTGTCACTACTAATATTTATCCTGACATAAATGTTAAATACTTTGGCAGCCAAAACATTTTTGACTGGCCATCTTCCAGTGGGAAAAAAAGTATAGATCCCAACCTGAAGAATGCAGAGAAAAGAATGATATCCCAGAAGAGCAAACTAAAAAATGCAATAAATTCTTGCACAACTGGATAAATGCTTTTCCTAAATTTAAGTTATTTGAATGTCCCTTGCTACATTCATCACTCTGCTATATATAGAGCTGCCTTGTAATGAGATTTTCTTAGTTGGATGACCAGAAGGGTACAGCCATGCCCAGTAAAGCCTCATATATCAAAAATTCTGGTGATGACTGCAGTAAAACTTGGAAATCCAATTGAATATATTTTATGCATATATCATATGGTGATGACCAAAGTTCTTATAAGGTCTTGACATAAAACCAGAGAACACAAAAAATTGTGTTCAAACCAAGAAGTCATTGCCTGGCATCACAGTAAATCCATTGTTTTCCAGAAATGGTCATTGGCATTTCTACACGCACATTTGTCCCGTGATTTGTGCATAAAATTAAACCTCAGCCAGTACTATTGATCACAAGGAGAGCAAATGTAAAGTACAAACACACCCCCGCCAGAAGTAGAGGAGGCCTAGTCAAGTCAGCCTCTTGTCCAAACAGTTATCCTCATTATCAGTTCACTTTTGTATACAACTCTCTAAGTATTATATCCTGCTAGTCTCCCTTGATGTGTTATGTAAATTTGAAGTCAGATCCATAAAGTTGATGTAGTTGATGGAAACAGTTAGGAAATTGCTAGAAGGCAAATAAAATAGTAGAGGTACTGATTTTTCTTTCTCATTTTTCATTAGATTACTCCATAGAAGCTAATCACAAAGAAAGCATAGAATTGTTAAGAAGTTCCAGGCAAGGTTTAAATTATGTGTAATGGTGTCTATTTCTCTCTCTTTTTTTCTCTGACAATGAAGCACAGAGAAATGACACATTTCTGACCCTGCAGGAAGCCAGGACATCAGGGAGGCAACTGAAGACAACCTGTGACATTAGAAAGATGAATTCTTTAGACAGGAGCTCTGTTAAACTGGAAGACAGTACTGTTTCTTTTAAGCATATTCTTAATTTAAACAGATGTCCTTTAAATAATTGACAAACAACCTTTGAATTTTTATAATAATGGACTGCATACAAGGAGGAGGTATTGTGTTGGAAATTAATAGAAAATGTCATGCAGTTCAGCATCTTGCACAGTACAAGTGATGACAAGCTGAAAATTCCTTCAACCTGCCACACAAACCAGGCAAAAAGGAAAGATTTGAAATAATTACACTTATTTGATATTAAATATGACATCACATTGGGTCTCTTGTCTGGCAGCTAAGGTTCTGAGCATCTGATTAAAGCCTCTGAAACAAGTTCATGGAATGTAGGCAGTTAGATCTCTGGAAAAGAGAATTCCAAATTTACATTAGTATTTTAGCTAGGGGGATCTGCAGTTCAGTCAGCATTATCACTCCAGACCAGCAAGAGTTGCAAGCACCTTGGCTACTTTTATTTTTACATGGGGCTTTTTATTTAATTAATAGAGTCACTAAACATTTAGGTGTTTCAGTTCTGCTGTTATCTTCCAACAGAGCCTAGAGAGAATTTTAAATTCCCAAGAGGGTTTTGATATTGTCTGAACCAACTAAAATATATTTAATTCATCAAAAAAAATCACATTAGGTATTGTTTCTTTCATTAACATTACAGGCTAGAGAAGTTCTACTGCTTATATACAGCCTATAAAACACTGCAAAAATTTTGGAGACTGGACTTCTACTTTCATTCCTTTGTTAAAGTGTCTCTCTTTCTCAATATGTATCAAGCCCATAGTTTTTACTTTTCACATTAATATTCTAAACATATAAGCCTTCCTATTCCTTCTTCTAGGCAAGGAATAATGAAGAAATAAGCAAAAGAAAGACTAGCTCCTTAGCTCAGTGACTACTCCTCTACTCAGTGACTACTTCTGGTGTGGTTTAGTATGTAATTGGTTTAGTTTTTGACACTTCACTGACTAAAATGGATGCTTAGTTCTGGATTCAGGAAATGTAAATATACATTTCTAGAAAAGAGTCGTAACTATTGTTATATATCCCTGGGTTGCTACTTTTTTGCTATTCTGTTAGACTTATTGCCTCTGACTATCACATCTTCAGGTATTAACTGTCCCAAGCAAAATCCAACAGTTTTTTGTCTTTCTTATTCTTTTTTTTGCCACAGCCTGGTGGAAAAGGCATTTGTTGCAGTGGCAAGAATTTCAGGTGAATAGGAAATGATACTTACAGGTAACGTTTCTGATGAGTAACTGGTGCAGTCTCACTAATCAGACTGTTAGAACACTGAATCACCTTTCTCTGCACTTCTCTCCATCCTTCAGCTGTTTTAATTATCTAAACAGCAAACACTCTGAATCACTCAGTCATAGGCAAATGTATGTATTTTAGGAATGCCTATATTAGTATTCCTTATGTAGTGATTGCATTGACAGTAATAGATTAATTTTGGAAGCATAGCCACAATCAAATATGCAAAAAACACTGTGTGGATATAGCTGAGCACAACATTTCAAGAAAATGCAGACAGTATCAAAGATCAAGGTAGTATCAAAATCAGAATTGATATTTGAAGGCTAAACTGAACTTTTAAGACAAAGCAGTGACAAGCATCTTTTAAAAAACTGTGTTTAGATATGAATTCTGATCAGTTAGCATTTGGAAGAAGTTCCTGAACTGTTCCTGATATAGGGACTAAAACAGAAAGAACCGAATTGGAGGAGGTTACAAAGGAATAATAAAGAGATATAATGTGAAGGAAATACACTAAGAACTGGGTGGAGAAATGTAAACCCACACACACGCACACACTACTGTGATCATTAATCCTTGTGAAGTCTTAGTGTAACATCAGATAGAATGAATGTCATATATGAAGTATGAAGGAATTTCAAGGCCCAGTTTTCAAATACAGATTTCTAAATATAACCTCTTGACCATATATTTAGACATCAACCACATATGTTTATCATAAATTAACACTGACTAGCTAAAACATATATTTGGGTACCTAAAAAAAACCAAACACCTCCTCCCCATTCCCAAGGAATATTTGAAAGTCAGCAACAGAGAATTACAGAATTCAATTTCATATAAAACATAAACAAAGTATGATCTGGATTTTATTAAATTATGCTTAAAATAAAATACAGCTATTTGGAGCTTGCATTAGAAGGTGCCAGTAAAAGCATTGACTAAGAATATCTCCCCCATCCTCATTCCTTCTAATTATCTTAAAGTCAATTAAAAATAAAATTAAAAAGATGAACATGAAGGAACACTATAAATTCTAGACATTAATAGAATGTCTTATACAACAAGTATTTGTAAAAATGTATTAAAAGGTTAATATATCATAATAAGGTTTTACATAAAAGAAACCTTAAGGCAAAACGAAATATGATTGCTGAGCTAGTTTAAAACCCAGCAGAAAAACTGACCTTACTCAAGCTGCACCTCTTCCCTTGCCCCTTTCCAACAGCAGAGGACAGACCCCAAGTGGGAATCACAATTTTACTGAAAAACTCACAATAAACACAACAATATCAATAGAAGAGGGCACCAAAGAGAGAGTGCTCTACCCACAAGAGGATATTCACCACCCAACAAACAAAAACACTTCTGAGAGAGAGGGGGAGGAGAGAGGAAGAGCCTGGCATTGTTTTGTAAACAAAATGCCATCTGTCCCCATGCTGCCCATCACATGGCGCCCGGGAGAACAACGGCAGCATGACAGACAGGTCTTCCTGCTCACCTTCCTCTCCCCAGTCTGGAAACGATGGAAACCAGGGACAAAATAGCAGCTGTTTTGAATAAGGAGTATTGCAGGCGAGCTGCTCACTCTACACTGCCCGTCAGGGCCTGGGCCCAGGGGCACCTCCCTCTCAGGGGCAGTGTGGGTGTGGGTGCTGCTGTGGACTGGGGCTGCTCCAACCTGTGGTGGGCAGCTTTATTCCAGTGCTGAGCAGACACACAGTCCTGAGCCTGGCCTGGCACATACCTCCCACAAAAAGAGCCCAACAAAAAGATGGAGGCCTTTCGTCAACCAGCCTCCCGGTGCTTCCTGCTGGAACCACAGCCCCACTGTGACGTGGGTGGTATGGAATTACACAGTGCTAGAAACGCCACCCCTCTTTCCCTCTGAACCCAGGAAAACTGCAATAGCCCTACACCTTTTGATAATTATCAGAATGGTTTTCTGCATTGGTTTTATTTTTATTTTTCTCAAAGTCATAGAAAACATAAAAAGTCTCTATTGTGTCATCTCTGGGGAGCTTCACTTGGCTGAGGATATTGTTTCTCCAGTGCAAAGGTTTCATCTTTGCATCTCAGCAAAAGTTTTTCAGTTTATCTGGAGCATGATCAATAGCACAAGAATTAAAAGACACTACCATTTCTAAACTGGATCAATTGTGTACTATTGCATTAAATATTAGTCTCAATCTCATCTTAAAGTGGTCCAGAGATATCAATTTACAGTATATTTAATTTTATAAATGTTGCTCTAATTATATATATTAATTCCAGTGAAGCATAATTATAAGTGCCTAGAAAGCTGCGTCAGCATGGGCATCATCTGTTTGAAAAAACAAAGCGTGACACATCTGGCTGAGTTACAATACCAGTATCACTTAAAAGATCTTGAAGCAGTGGAGAATTCATAGCAGCTTGTCACAGCCTCAAAGGCATTAACAGCTTCACCTGGGGCCCTCAACCACCGTTGCACACCTAGGACATCATTTCGTCTCAGCTCTGGGGCCATCACAGCTCCCCAAACAATTCTGTAGAAGCATCAGTCTGCAGCTCTGTCCTGGTCCCCTGGATAAACCCCTGGGCACCATGATTTGGCTTGCCTTAATCTGTCCCTGATTTCTTCTCCTTCTGCTCCCAGGTGAGATCCTGAACCTGGTTTGTGGCTAGTCCTAGTGATAGACCCTGTCACCTGTACTCAGCTCTGCCCCTGTGTTCAGTCCTTGCAGGATTTTCCCCCACCATCATCAGGCAAATGGCCTCCACAGAGCCAGCCTTGGCTCCCAGATTCCCATCCCTTCAGATGTGGCTATCCCTCACTGCTCCCTGGCATTCCACTCTTAAAAAATCTTTATGTAGTCTGAATTCCTCTAGTTTTAGATTTTTGAAAGCAGTTTTTGTTGTGCTGTAGTCAGCTAAGCTATCTTCTTTTCTGTTACAAGCAACTACAGATCCAATGTTTGTTCCCACTATTTCCCTTAAGGAATAATGCAGAGGTAAAAAAACAAATTGGGTTTTTTCCCTTTATGTGTCGGTTTTTATAGAAAAAGCATGCCATGCTACAGATTTTGTGGTACAACTTGATACAAATTGTTAGGAACATTACTAAGAATTGAATTTTGCTTGTGACTACAGATGAATGAGCAGCATTGTTTGAGGACTTTCCTACAAAAATGTCTGAAAACTATTATTTTCCAATGACACTGTAGGGATGAAAAACACTGTTGGTTCCACTACTACTGTAGACAAAGGGAGCTGGTGACACACAAATGTTACTAACACCTTTGAGTCTGTCACTAAGCTAGAAACTAGAGTATGGTACTAGAGGGCACAGACTCACAAAAACATCATGTTTCTGCATGAGGCATAAAAACATTAAAACAATGATTGTAAAACTCTCAGATTTGTGCAGATGTGAAGAGCATTAAAAAAAAAAGTTGGAAAATATTTTACCTTCTTATATTGGAAATATCCATTTCCATCTTTTTGCTAGGTTTCTGAAATCCTGGAATATTTAGATGATGTCTTTATTAACAGAAATTCTAATCTTATTTAAGATCATTAATTAAGATTTCCTTACAAGTCTCTCTCTGATACTGAGCCCTTTGTTACAACCCAAAATACGTCATACAGTACAGACATAAGGAACCTCTCGTAATTGAGCTATGAAGGTGCAAAAGTTGTGCTGTGCATTCACAAGTATTTTCTCTGCAGTGCAACAATACAAGCATGTTCCTCACGCAGATGAGACCTCAAGTCCATATGTGGGTCCTTTATTTAATCAAATTATAAATCTTTTCTGTAGAAAAGGTTCTATTCCCCTGAAGGGACTGTGGACTCCTGCATAAGGGACTGTGGAGAGACAGTGCAGAACAAAGCATGGAGGGCCTTGGCAGTGCCAAGCAGGCATGCTGCTACACCTGGCAGAAGTAACACTTAAGTTTTTGCAGTAGGGCTGGACACTGAGATGGACCACTTTGTCATACTACAAATCATCTTAGGTGAGAAATTTAAGAGGGGAGGAAGAGCACATTAGGAAAAGCTATGCTGGCGACCTGTCTGCAGATCAGACAGTGCAGAAGTGGTGACAGAATTAAAAAAAAAAAGTGATGAGAAATAGTACTTTCACATTAAATTAAATAAATTGAAAGGAGAAAAAATCAGCAAGCCTCACTGTCGTTACCTGTAACTAAGGTTTCTGCTATGTATAATTATCAACATCATGAAGGCCATTATGGAAAAAAGGCAGCAGAAAGGGATCAGTGAACTGATAGCAAAAAGTTATTGTAATAGCATGCTAACAAATGGTCATCAACCTTTCTGATGATTTATACTGCATTATTAAAATAATTTAAAAGAATTTGGGAAATCATTTTATGAAATAATTTCTAAAAATTTGCTTAAATATGTCTAGTAAGGACAGAGCTCTTCTCTATTGGTAACCACTCATGGTAGAAATAGGAATTGCTCTGTTTATTTTAACCAGAGACACTGGTCAGATGCATACCTCTGTAAAGTCCATAGAAACACTATTTATTTGGTATTATTCCTGCTAAATCACCTGGCTTAATCTGTTAGAAGCAAAAAAAAGAAAGCCCTCCTCGGTATATTTTTAAAACATAACTTGTATTTCAACTGACAGTTGATGTTAGTTGACAAAAAAATTATTATTTTTTCCTCTGAAAAATTGTCTACAGCCTGGTAAAAATACAGAAAATGTATCCCTTTCTTTCCTTCCTAACATTCCCCTTTATGTTGCAATTGCCAGTCATCTTTATCTTTACATTGTCTAATCCATTAACATAATTAAGTTAAATTTACAGTATTTTTGGCTTGAAGTTTCCCCTTCTTGACTTTAGAGAAGTGGAAAGGTTTGTTTGTTCAACCTTTCTTTTTCTTCTCTCTTCCCCACTTCAAGCTATTTTATTTATATAGAAGTTATTACCTTGTTCTACAAACTCTGTCTCACTTTTATGCATAGAAATTAATGGCTTTTACAAAAGCAGCATCTAAAATAAGAACAGTGGTTACAGGACCACCTTTGGCAGATCAGTAAAAAACACTGAGTATATTTGTCAGTGACCATTAGTACTACCCTGGTGGTCAAATCATTGTGTATTTTTTCCTACATTCACAGGATGTCCCTTTAAAATAATAGAATTTAAAGAAATAAAATCTTAACATTTTTTGGATTTTCAATATGATCTCACTTTTTTGATTATTTCCATGGAGAAAGAAATTATTTGAAGTGCTGGAAAGATAATGATGAAGCTTTATATTCTCCAATAAATTCCTTGTATTATTTCTTTAGAAATAATTTAAGAATTCTTGATATACTGCAGATATTGTGAATGTTATACATTTCTTGTGAGTAGTGTAATGATAAGCAAGAACTAATTAGATCTAATGTAGCTTAACTTTTTTTTTCTTTTATTATTGACATAATTTACCTGTAATTATAGAAAACCACCAAAGTTAGCAGTGCAAATAAATAAGGAAATTTATATAAAGATTCAGAATGATTAATTAATACAAATTTTTTAAAATGCAGCAAATTTCAGGTATTGCAAAGGAGAAAATAAATAAGTAAAAAATTTTACTTAGCCAAAAATTTTCAAAGGTTGTCACACTAACTTTGTGGAATTTTCCATTAAACACATGCAAACAATTTCATTTCAAATACAAAATGCAATGTTATTTAGATAGGACTGTCCACTTTTAGTGCCCTTGGTAATGAATAGACTTCAGCAGAAGACATTAATTGCTTTATTTAAGAGAAAGAGTAAGTTATCAGTTAAAGTCATTTTGTGAAGCTGCATGATAACATACATTTCTTTGTGGATGGGGCTTCACACATAGAAATGTTCAACCACGGAGAACATTTATGTTAGCTGAGATTATGGTACAGATGCACAGTATGTATTTTAACATGAAAAATAAATCCTTTATCTGGATACTCATGCTGCTGTTCTACTTTCAGTGACAGGTTTTACTGGGGAATTTCTTTACCATTTCTCTTTTTTTTATGAGTTTAAAAGTGATAAAAAAAATACCTTCTTGAATGAAAATTGAAGCCAAGGTTTATGTTCCAGAAGATCAAACAGACCCCTTGGTGGCCAATGCTATGAACCTTGATGTCAGAGTTTGCATCTTGGGATTTGGCTTTGGTTTTAACAGCCTTGACATTTCTGACATCCAGTGACATTCAGCACGACTTCACTGAATTATGACAGAAACTAAACTATAACTGAAACCAAGAGCACATGCCAATCATTCATTACCTTTTTTATCAGTCCATTTTTACATGGATTTTGACAATAAAATAACACTAGTTGAACATGGCCAGTGATACAAGCACCATTGCATTGGGGTTGCATGGCAAAGTTTTGTTAGTGGGCCTACAGGGGTGGCTTCTGTGAAAGCTTCTGGAGGCTTCCCCAGGTCTGATAGGGTCGATGCCAAGCCAAGGCTGAACCCATCAGTGACAGTGTTAGCACCTCAGGAATAATGTATGTAAGAACAGAAGGAAAGAGCTGTGGAACCACAGGAGTGAGAATATGTAAGAGAAACAGCTCTACACACACCAAGGTCAGTGATGAAGGAGGGGAAGGAGGTGCTTCAGGTACTAGAGCAGAAATTCACCTGCAGCCCCTAGAGGATCCCACATTGGACAGGTAGATGTACCCAAAGGATGCTGTGACCCTGTGGGAAGCCCACTCTGGACAGACCCCTGGCAGGGATCTGCAGAATCATGGAGAGTGGATCCCACGCTGGAGCAGGTTTGCCGGCAGGAATTGTGACCGTGTCGTGGACCCATGCTGGAGCAGCCTGTTTCTGAAGGACTGCACCCTGTGGAAGGGGATCATGCTGGAGCATTTTGTGAAGAACTGATTGCCATGAGAGGGACACCACACTGCAGCAGGTGAAGAGTGTGAGGAGTCTTCCCCTTGAGAAGGAAGGAGCAGCACAGAAAAGGACTGAGGACCTCAGCCCCCCGTGAGAGCCCCATCCAGCCTGACCTCAGATGGGGTGTCCACAATTTCCCTGGGCAGCCGGTCCAGTGTCTCACCAGCCTCACCATAAAAAATGCCTTCTTATGACCAATTTAAATCTACCCTTTCTGCTTAAACCCGTTGTCCCTTACTCTGTTATAGAGGGCTTGGTAAGAAGTCTCTCTCTGTCTTGCTTATACTTTTCCTTTATATATTGAAGTCCTCTTTATACAGACAGCAGCAACATAAACACAAATAATACTTTGCTTTTTAGTCTAACACTCAGTTCAGTTGATAACAATTCCATATCACAGTTTTGCAGAGAGCTGGTTCCAGGCTTATTACTGTCTTCTATTGTCCTCCACTTCCATGTAAAGTACAGATTTACCTATCAGAAATGAATAGGTAAATCATTTCCATGACAGAAAAAAATGTCAAATTAGCATAGGAAAGTTGGTCTTTTAGGTTTAATATTAAAAACGATGGGTTTAGAGTTGTCCACAATGAACAGAAGGTGGGTAGCTGAAAAACCCAATTAAATAAAAGACAAAATACAGATTTTTTTTTTTCTCAGGAGAAAAGATGAGAGAGAAAGGACAAAAGGAACCAGAAAATAGGAGAAAATTATCCTTAGGCTGGAAGTCACATCAACTCCCTGTGTTACACACAGAGCACAGAATGTCTTCATGCTCACACTCTGTTTTAAGCTGATGGAATTTATGGATGATAAGCTTGATTCCCAAGGACAATATTTATAGAAGTAGTCTACAAGTTGAATTTCAAGAAGTTCATTGGCCTTATTTATTCTGCTCTAATAGGGCAATCTTTGTCATATCATTCAAGAATCTGTCCATTTAGAACTTAATTTTTTTCATGTCATATTAACTTTGAAATTTTGTGTATTACTGGAAAAGTAAAACTAGGCAATCTAAAGCAATATTTTCTAGAAGAGTATTACTAGTAGAGAACTTACTAATAAACATACCAAACTGGATGCATTAATAAAAGAACTCCATATTTATATTATTTATATTTGTTATATTTGTTGTATTTGCTATATTATTTATATTATTTATTATGGGGTTTGTATTTTTATTTTAACTTATAGAGTTAATATCAGATTATATAGAATATATATAAGTATCAGGTTTTCTAATTTGATACTGTTTCTAAGAACCTATAATTCTAATTCACCCTTTGTTAAAATTAAAATTATTTGAAAAATTTTTAGTAAGTCTAGCAAATAAAACAATTAAATTCCTTATAAATTCCCTAAATTGCAGATAGTCATCTTAGGATTTCCAAGGTGCTGACCTCCAAAAGAAGTGTTCTTACAGGCACTAATTCTTTACTTAGTCAAGGCAGCAAAAATAACCTTGTGCTGGTTTTGATTCTTTAAGTGAGCAACACAAATAGTGCCCTTCTTCATATTTATGAATATTATTGATCAATCTTCATGTCTTGCCATACAATTATAAATGTTTAAAGGTGTGCATTGGCTCTGATGGACTTGTTGTTAAGAAATTTTTCAAATTTTGTGGAGTTGGAAAAAGCAGTGTAACATACACTAGATCTTCAAGACATGGTCTTGAAACTACATTTCAGTCTTGAAATGTCAGGTAGTGTGGGGGGAGTGGTCTGTCTCCACTTATTTGTTGTTCTCAGCTTAGAAGTTTTATCTGATTCTGCTGTACCAGATTTATGTATATGTTAATGTACTTATGTATAAGTTTTGAAGAAACTAGTTTTAGAAAAACCTTTCTCACTGAACAATTTAAAACATAACAATAAAGAATTCAGGATGTTTCTTTTTTTCTCCTGTAAAATGTACCAAAAATTTGTACCCTGTTTTGGAAACACAAATGAAGTCTAAGTGCAAGGGCTAACTACATAAAAATATTGAACAATAGAGGAAAAAAATTAATCAACTATTAACATCAATATTTCTCATTGAAAACACCATATGAACTATTATTTGAACATTGCTGATAGAACATTAAGTTTGGTTTATAAATTTGAGGACTTGATTAGTGCAACATTGAAAGTACATTGCCCATATTCACTGATATGTAGCTACTGCTTTTTATTTGACTTAATCAGCAAACAGTTCCAGTTGACAGAAGCAAGATTTTCTGTGCCTCAAAATACTTGAACATGATGTCTTTATGATATTAGTTTCTGGTAAATCTCATTGAAAACACCTGGGTTTAATTAAATCCCTGTGCTTGCTCTCTTTGAGAAGCAGATTCTCAAAAATTTTTTTTCAAGTATTTAAGAGAACAAGCTACCAACACAAGACAGGTATAAAAATATACCAGTCCTGCTTATTCCTGCAGAACATCTTGAAAAGGACTTGGCCAAAATTGTCAGAACATGGCTAGAGGTCCTGTAGAAGAATTATGCCCTAGCTGCTAATTGCAAGTCCTCTTCACTATACATAATATTTTCAACAGCTTTATGTTTTTAATACAAGAAGAAACTATATAATTGCATTTTAGAAGGTATGGCCCACCTACTGCCTTTTTCTCAACTGAGAAATGAAAGAGGAACATTGAAAGCTACATAAAAAGTATTAAAATATAACAGTTTATACCTTGTACACAGTACCTATAAATAAATAAGGAGCTCAGAAAAGTTACATCTTGTACATAAAATTACTTGCATTTTAATTTATCTGGAAGAAATTATGAATAGCCAAAAGAAATACTCTACAGTGAAAATTCAGGAAGAATTACAACTTTATATTTACACATATATATAGAGAGAAAATAATGTGGCTGGAACAAATTAATTAGGAATAATATCTGTTATTTCTCAGAATATAACATGATTAATATCTGCATTGTCCATGTCCCTCTATGATGCATTAGAATTTACCTTTCCTAGCTAAATATTATTGTACTTAAAATTTTTGCAGAGATTGAGTAGGCTGACAAGTTTCACACAGTAGCGATAAGCGTTTTAGAGATGCAGGGTAAGCATTGTGTTCAGCAGTCAGATACCAAAACTAGAGTCTACAGAAGAGAGCTAATCCACCTTCTTGCACTAGCTAAATCCCACTGTTCCTTCATTCCTCTCAGTGAAATGATTAATTCCTCTCTTGTTTATCACATGCATCCAAATAATGATACAGACCTATAAACAAGTTATATGAGGGAACGTAGAGATGTCCTCTGCTCCGTATAAATGCCTGTCTGTTTAGCTAATACATAATGGAGGGCAGTTTACTCCTGCTGAGATCTTACAAATAATAATGCAGAAATCTGATCTATATTTATTATATATGCATTTTTAAGTATGTGTTTTTTTATATTTATTGACTGAGCTCATGTCCATATCACCATATTCTTCGAACTTAAAATGGATTTTCTTAAGTTTTCCATGCTACTGTGTAATGCAAGTATGACTACAGAAATAAGAGCAAAGTAAGTTGCATCTAGAAGAACATGAATTGATATTTGGTAAAAAATACTCACAATCTAATCTTATTTGTGCAAATCCCACAAGAAAGCTTTGTTTATCCATAAAATGCTCTCATTTATGGTTCATTACCTTTATACTTACCATCTAGGTTAAATTAATGGATTTAAATGCCTTTTTTATAGACTTTGTTCTCATTGTTCTCTGTGTTTGTTTGGGTTTTTTTAATTTGTAGTGATTCTCTTTTTGGTATTGAAAGAGACATTGTGCTATCTCTTTCATCTCTCAGAAGTGTTTTTGATTAATATCCCATTCACCATTCAGGATGATAGACTTACATATAATAAATATATTTAAATGATAAAAAATAGTTTACATACTAGAAATTATCTCCATGACCATGGAAAAAAAGACTTCACTAAAAGTATTTCATAAAAAACATGTCCATGGCCTCATACAGTCTGTAAATGCTGTCAAATATTTGTCCATAATGTGACAAGTAAGTGAAGCAATACGTTATATAGATATATAGGTATATAGATATATAGATATAGATACATAGACATAGATATAGATATATTGCAATTTTTACCTGTTTAACAAAGGAATAGTAATCTGGGAGGGTGAGGGGAGGAAAAAAACCAAAAAATATCACTTAGCTATTAATTAAGAGAACAATAAAGAAAAGGAGGAGAGAAGAAAAAGTAATGGCATGCATGCAGAAAATCAAAGAAAGCCTTTGGCAGTGTTTCTGTTCTTTTAAATCTAACCAACATCTGTGGTTCCAACACCTTCCAATGCTATTTTTTTAAAATATACTAATCAACATGCATATGCTCCTTTGCCCTTTGTAAGCATCCTGTCACAAATTAACAAGACTTCCATGAAAATGTCCCTGTGAGCAAAGTGACACTTTTGTAATAAAAAAAGGTTGAGTCTAGTTTCTCTTGGACAAAACAGTTAGATGTCACTCATTCTCAAAACTAAATTTATCATTTTATATAAGATATTAAACTTTCAGAGTATCTGGTGATAGCACTTTAACAGAACAAGACTGCATACTTTACATCAGTTAACTACTGAATTTCATAATTTTTTTTCACCTTATTCTTATTATGCTTCCTTCTCTCATATTTCATCCTGAAATTGTTGACTTGGGTTTTATGGTACTGTGAAAAGACATTTATCTTTATTTTCTTTCCTCCCATCCTTTTCTTTATTACATTTATTTCTTTACCTTCCAAATTTGCCTTCCACTTTTCTGTTCATGTTGTGTCATTTATCAATTGCAAAATAATAGCAAATGAATTACTGTGTAAGTACAGAGATTTGTGTCCCTGACATGCTGTGGCACAGGTTTATGTTTCCAGTTCCATCACAAAATAATACTCCTGAAGATTTATATCTCTTACATATTACAAAAGAAGTCTGAACTGGCTTACTGAAGATGTCAAGCTCAATTACTGATGTTCTGTCACACAGCTTCCTCTTCACAGACATTATACATGTCTAATGATGCCTGCACTGTCATGAATAATATGCTTAATTTTAGTTTAAAAGATACTTGACCTCAGTTTTGCCTTAATTATATTACATTACATTTTACTCATTTATACAGCACTTTTAGTATCAAACACTGAATGTGTTTCATTTTCAAAGGCTGTCCTTCCAGCATCAAGCTACATTACTTTTTACCTTGCCAGTGGCTAGGAATTGCTTGATTAGTGATACTTTCTAACTGAGCTATGAACTTTTGTCTTCAATTTTTAAGTATGCTATCAAAAACCCTCTTCTAAGACCATAGGTATAATTTACTTTAATAAATACATGGAAATGGATGAATACTTATGTATAAATACAAATATTTAGAGTTATACGGTGAAATTCTGTTAACAACAAGTTCTTGCATATATGAATGGATTTGTGTCCTGATTTTGGCTGAGATAGGTTAATTTCTTCTCAGTAGCTAGTACAGTGCTGTGCTTTGGATTCAGTAAGAGAATAATGTTGATAACACCCTGACATTTTGGTTGTTGCTAAGTTTTGTTGATCCTAAATCAAGGACTTTTTAAAGCCTCATGCTCTGCCAGAGAGAAGGTCTGCAAAAAAATCTGGGAGGGACCATGGCTGGGAGGCTGGGATAGGTGTGCGAAATTGGCCCAAGGGATATTCCGTACCATAGAACATCATGCCCAGTATATAAACTGGGCAAGTTACCTGGAAGGGGGCCTGATCAGGTTGTGGGACAGGATCTAGCTCTGGTCAGTGGGTGGTGAGCAATTTTATTGTGAATCACTTGTTTTTCCTTTTTTTTTAATTATCGTTATTATTATTTAATATTTTTATTATTATATTTTACTTTGATTCAGTCATTAAAATGTTCTTATCTCATCCTTTTGATTCTCCTCCCCATTCTGCTGGGGACACAGGGAGGGTGTGAGCAAGCAGCTGCATGGTGCTTAGCTGCCAGCTGGGTTTCAACTACAGTGGTCCTTTTTGTTGCCCGATATGAGGCACAACGTGTTGAGATGACAGATCTGACAATAGTGTTTTAAAAGAAAGTTGTTATAAATGTTCACTATATTGGTTCAATAGTTGCTAGCTATAATGCTGATTTGTTTGCTCTCACAGTTGTGTTTTATCCCAGGGTTTTGTACTGTACTAGCAGTAGTATCTTACATGCAGTATGTGTTCCCTGTGGTAATGTTTATTGTCCTTGAGGCCTGGGCTAAGATTACCATTGAGGGGTACTTTGTAGTATTGGCTTATGATATGCCAGTGCTGCTGGTCAGTAAACCAGTCTGGTGAGTGTATTCAGTATTGCAAACACCTCTGTACTTTGGGACCCATCTACTGGGAATCATCTACTGGGAATGATTAATAATCATTCTTGGGATCTTTTCTCCTCAGAAAGACAACCTGTGGGTGAGATACATTTCTACATCTTCCTTCCTTCTTTCCTTCCTTCTCCTCCAGGCTGCGCACCATAGTGTTTGAAAATTTGAAAGATTTTGAATATCCTTTGAGCACCCTTGAAACCAACCTGGTCTTTTTACTTAGGAACCAGGATGTTGCTGCATATGTTTCAGCTTTTGTTCAAGGTCAGATAGTTTACAAAGAATATCACCCAGAGATCTGCCCAAAGGGTGGATAGTTCTGACTGGCGGGGTGTGTGGGATGGTATGGGCAAGTACCTAGGTCAGTGGACACTTCTGATGTGTTTGCACGTTACCCCTGAACAAATGCAGAATCAAAAATACTAGTAAAATATTTGAAAACTGTGTGCTGTCAACTTGGCACCCCAGAGAGGACTCAAATCACGGCAACATGCTGGAGCCTGACCCAGGCCTATCAAGTGATGTTCAACGCTGTTCAGTACCCTCAGGGGGAGAAGGTGTCTGGATCTGATCATAAGACAACACATGCTGTAGCTATTCTAACCATTGTGACCGACAGTGTGGCTGCTCTAAACCCCAGTGGCAGAGGCTGCCACTGAACCAGAGAACCAACATGTGCCAGTGTCAGTTGCCCCTGTAACAGAAGCAGAAGAAATGCACACAGAAGTCATCCTGTAAAAAAGCTTTAGCAAAAGCAGTCAAGGAGGACAAGAAGGTCAGAGAGGGAAAAGAGGCTGAAGAAGCAGGGCCATCACAAGGGCCATTTCAATGCCAGTACCAAGGCCATTACAAGGGCCATCACAGGAACAGGAAGAAGAGACAGAAGTGAGTGAGCTGCAGGAGATACAAAAAGATTTCATCACTGGCCCAGAGGATCTGTGCATCCTTGGCATAGACTATCTCAGGAGAGGATATTTCAAGGACCCGCAAGGATACTGGTGAGCTTTTGGTATAGCTGCCTCAGAGACAGAGGAAATTAAACAGTTGTCTACCTTGCCTGGTCTCTTAGGCAGCTCTTCTGTTGTGGGGTTGCTGAAGGTTGAAGAACAGCAGGTGCCAATCACTACCATGATGGTGCAACAGAGGCAATATCACACCAACCAAAACTCCATAACTACCACCCCTAAATTAATTCATTGACTGGAAAGCCAAGGTGTGATCAGCAGGACCTACTCACACCGTTTAGCAGCCCCATATGACAGTGTGAAATTCTAATGGGGAACGGAGGCTGGCAGTAGACTATCATGGCATCAGTGAAGTCACACTGCCTCTGAGTGCTGCTGTTCCAGAAATGCTGAAACTTCAATACAAACTGGAGTCAAAGGCAGCCAAGTGGTGCCACAGCTGATATTGCTAGAGTTTTTCTCAATCTCTTTTGTGGCAGTTCAGGCCACGTTTTTCTTTCACTTGGAGGGGAGGTCAGTACACCTGGCATCGACTGCCCCAGGGGTGGAAACACAGCCCAACCATCTGCCATGGACTGATTCAGACTGGAACAGGGCGAAGCTCTGGAACACCTGAAACACACTTATGATATTATTGTGCAGAGAAATACAGCAGCAGCAGTTTTTGAGAAGGGGAAGAAAACAGTCCAAATCCATCTGAAAGACAGTTTTTCTGTAAAATAAAGAAAAGGGTCCTGCACAGGAGATACAGATTTTTGTAATAAAATGGCAAGACAGACATCATTGATCCCAATGGATGCTATTACTAAAATAACAGCAATGTCTCCACCAACTCATAGAGAGAAACACAAGCTTTTTAGATGTTGCGAGTTTTCTGTTGCGAGAGAATGCACATTCCAAATTACAGTCTGATTGTAACCCCTCTCTATCAAGTGACCCTGAAGAAGAGTGATTTCATATGAGGCCCAGAGAAATGATGATCCTGTGAACAAATCAAGCAGGAAATAGTTCACGTAGTTAAGCCCTTGGGAGGCTTAACCCAGGCCCCAACCATGACAGCTTGGAAACAGGGTAGGGTTCAATATAGAAAGAAGTAAGAGACCATATACAATTATACCTGACATACCATTACTGAAATCAGACCATTTGCTTGTATACTGTGCAACATTTTTTCCTGTGTAGTTAGTCAGACTCCAGACTACTTTGGCATTTTTTACTATTCATTTGTATACCGAGTAACATGATAGCTCTAAAGACAACCATAGACTCCTAAAAATTTCCTTTTTCCCTCAGAAATATATTACCATAATGAAACTGATTGCTTCTTAAAAAAGAAATACAGTATAAATAATTCCTTTTTCTCTTACTAAAAGCAGTTTCACTCCTCTGTTTTACAACAAAAATAAAGGCTATAGATAATAAGAAAAGAATTTTCCATTCAACCCAATGAGAATTGGCTGATTTACTCTGTAAGGATTCCAATAGATCTTTATGATATTTTGGGAGTCATGTCCTCAGAAATAGGAGTCCAAATGCAAGTATCTGGCAATAAATTATATGTGGAATAGGCAGGACAACAAAGAGAGAGAAAAATGCGCAATGAGAAGGAAAAATTAAAGAAAATTATAACAATTTAAGAAAAAGCGATGGAAGTAATGAATACGAGATGTTAGGATCCAGTCAGAAAAGATGCCTGCCTGAATCAAGGTGCAAACGAGACTAGTAAAAAGAAAGCAGAGATGAAAAAGGAATGGCGTAAGTGATATAGAACAGGAAATAATTTGCAAGTGAGTATAAAAAGCACAGTTAACAATTCAAGGAAATATTCAAATTTAACAGGAGAATTTATAATTTTGGTTATAGTCCTGCAGTTCTTAACTATATGTATAGGCAAGTGTAGTGGGTTTACCCTGGCTGGATGCCAGGCACCCACGAAAGCTTCTCTGTCACTCCACTCTGCAACTGGGCAGGGGAGAGAAAACATAACTAAAGGGTCATGAGTTTAGACAAGGACTAGGAGAGACCACTCACCAAATACCATCATGGGCAAAGCAGAGTCAGCTTTGGGATGTTAACTGAATTTATTAGTAACAAAATCAGAACTGGATAATGAGAAGTAAAATAAATCTTCAGAACACCTTCCCACCACCTGTCCCTCCATCCCACCTCTACCTCCTCCCCAGCAGTGGTGCAGGGAAAGAGAGAATAGGGGTTATGGTCAGTTCATCACACATTTTCACCCTGCTCCAGCATGGAGTCCTTTCCATAGGAGACAGTTCTCCATGAAATTTCTTGAATGTGAGTCCATCCCACAGCCAACCATTCTCCATGAACTGCTCCAATGTGGGTCACTCTTCTACAGGGTGCAGTCCTTCAGGCACAGCCTGCTCCAGTGTGGGGCCCCCATGGTGTCACAAGTCCTACCAGGAAACCTACATCGGCACAGGCTCCTCTCTCCAGGATTCTGTAGAGTCCTGCCAGGAGCCTGCTCCAACATGGGCCTCCCATGGATTCGCAGCCCTCTGTCAGGTATCCACCTGCTCCAGTGTGGGTTTCCTCCAGGGGCTGCAGGTGGATCTCTGCTCCACCTGGACCTCCATGGGCTGCAGGGGCACAGCTGCCTCACCATTGTCTTCACCAATGGCTGCAGGGGAATCTCAGCTCCAGCACCTGGAGCACCTCCTACCCCTCCATCCTCACTGACCTTGGTGTCTGCAGAGTTGTTCCTCTCACATGTTCTCACTCCGCTCTTCTCTGGCCACAATTACATCTGCACAATAACTTTTCTTTTTCTTGTTAAATTTGTTATCACAGAGGCATTACCACCATTTCTGCCACTTCTGATAGGCCCAACCTTGGCCAGCAGCACATCTGTCTTGGAGTTGGCTGGCACTGGCTCTACTGGACATACAAGAAGCTTTCAGCATCTTCCCACAGAAGCCACAGCATGACCTGCTGCCAAACCCGGTCATGCAAACCCAATAGAGCAAGAGAAGAGAATTCGGGCATAAGGTCCAAGAAGAAACCATAACATGGTACAACCAGGTTCTCTGGCAGATCTTAAAAGACTTGCCTGCTGGATAAAACCACCAGGATGGTAGTCTGATGACGTCTATTTTAAGACAGAATTTGAAACTATATTTGCAGCTATTTTTGCCTTTCCTTTCTGTATAATTGGCAATTTTTCCATGTAGGAGAAACTTTGGCTATGGGTAAATAGCACTTCCATTACATTTAGATCTTAAATAAATTTGGATGAGGGAGACATTTGCTACAAAAATAGTCTTCATTTATATAGTTCACTATAATGAAGCTAGGATATCCTTTAAGGCATAGCTTCATATGTTTTGTAATACAGTAAGAGAAATAAATACCATAAATTTATTTACTCCAGAACAATTAACATTTATGATTGTCCTGGGTAACCCAAAATATTTTTGCATTCCATATCTATCTGTGCCCAAAAATTTGTTCCTGTCTCTTTAAAGCCCAGCAGCGTGACCAGAACCAGAATTGTGTGGCAGTCAGGAGGTGCCAGTGCCCTCAAAAGGCTGGGGCACCTGAGCTGACTCCCTCTTTTGCCTGGCAGTGTTTGCTGAAGGCAGAGGCACTGCTTTGGAGGAGGTTCCTCCTGCGAGTTTCTGGGCTCACAACTGGAGCAACTCGGAGAAACTGCATTTTGCAATTAGAAACTGTTCTCGGAGTGAACTTTGCAAACTCTATCAGCAGTGAAGCATGAGCCAGTCCCAAGTGGCTCTTTCAACCCTGTGTCAGCTCTGACAGAGCAGTTCTTTCCTGCTCCAACACACCCACAGAGCAGAGGACATCAGCACCAACACCGACAGAGTCTGGCGACAGCAGGAGGAAGCGGCGGGCAGGAGCACTGACCTCATGAACCAGTGTGCAAGTCTTCATCTGCTGCTGGAACTGCTCTGTAAGCTGCTACATTAGAGGAAGGGGTTTTCCCCATCTTGTCGCTTTGTTTCCCAGAGCACGTGGTTGCCTGTGGCAGGCTCCATCTTGGAAAGGGTCTGATGCCATTTTCCCTTTGTGTCAGTACACACAGTCAGCAGTGGGGCCATCTTGGGCAGGGGGGTGCCTCACCGTTTTGGGTGACCCTTCCCAAGGAGTTCCTAAGATTTAGCAGTTTTGTATCTAGTGATTACTCAGTGTTATTTTATGCCTTTTGCTGTTTCACATGTTACTAAACTGTTATTTTTTGCCTTACATCTTCTTGTAATAGTTGCTCATTGGTGGAAACAGATTGATTGAAACAAAAGTGAGGAAACTCATTGTAGAGTGTCTATCTCTTTAAATTGTCCTAAACCAAGACAATGATAAAAGAGCTTCTTTCATACTTATGTAATTATTGCCTTACTGAATCATACAAAAAAAGGTATGTGAAAATGGAACAAAACTTACACAAAAAATTAACTTATTGGAAGAGGGTAGATGATAATATATCATATAAAATGGAACAAGACTACCTTGATAAACTAATAAAAATGAGCTTCTCTTTTGGAATTGTGCAGCCCAATATTAATTATTTTTAAAATTAATTTATGTAATTTCTCTTTAGTTCTCTGTTGATAGCTCCAGAAAGGATCTTCTTAACTAATTACTTTTAACTAATTTTCATGAGTCCTCAAACAAAATCTCACTCAGCAACTCAATATCCTTCACAAAGCATTTCTCTTTTCCTTTCCTGAAAGCTATTTTAAAAAATAATAACAGAAGTTTCGTTCCTTGAGTTGTCAGGGAAAAGTTCATGGTAACTGAAATCCTATTTTGACTGAAATAATAGTGCTTCTTATCATAATTCTTACATGGAGCTTACAGTAGGAATTATATATGGGTCAATGTTTTATCTTTACAAATTTAAAGACAGGAAACAGAGAAACTGAAAAATGAGTCACAGTACAGTAAAACCAGACACACTAACCAAAAAATATAACAGTCAAAATTTGAATGGGTATTAAAATGCAGTAAAACATTGTTTTTTTAAAAAATTTTTGTGCAAGTTCTTATATGCAATTTTATCCAATCTGTTTATATGGGTAGCATAATATGCATGTCATTATTTGCATAACTAATTGCATAAATTTAATGTAATTTAAACATTCTCAAATACATTGATAATTTACAAAATAGGTAAGTCCCAGATCTGTACCAGTAGATACACACCATCATCTTTCTATATTCAGATAAATCTTAAATCCTACATAAGAAGAATTCCCTATCAACTTTGTTGTGAACACTGTTCCTTCAGTTTTGAATGCAGTCTGTTCTGTACAGTTAAGTGTGAGACTTTCTGAAATGTTTATTTGTACAATGTAATTCATATAATATAGTTTACTGATTGGCTAGTCTTATAGACAAAAAGTGAACTGATTCTGAAAGCAATCTGGAATCTTTGTTTTAAAACTAAATTACATTGTGGTCTTTTGTTGGATCCGACTAAAATCCTTGAAGGGTTGAATTAACAGGGTATGGCAATAACCATGATGGCTACTAATTTTTGGTCTCCTTAAAACTTGCTTCAATTCCCACTGTCCTTATTATTTTATGAATAAGACTAGTAAAAAAACCCCCGAGAATAAGATTAACAAAAACCAGAACTCTAAAGAAGAGCACCAGTAGCTACAGCTTCAATATTTAGATATATAAGAATGTGATTAAACATTTCAGAACTTCTTAAGCGCACCCATTTCACCACCATTAGCCACTTCTTACCTTCATATTTCCTCCGTGGTACCTTTATGCTACACCCACATGAGTGTGTGAAAAAGTTTCACAAAATGATGGGAACAAGGAGTTGACTTGAAAAATAAAACAGCAAAATGCAATTAGCCTCCACAGAATTTCTCCAGCTTTTTAGTTTGTGCAATTTATAGTTAGTTCCATGCTATAAAGCCTGATAAATCCCAAAATACCATATAATAAGGGCATTAGAGAACTTTTATGTGTAACATGAGCCCATGCTTCCTCAGACAAATAAAGGATTTGAGTTTATATCCTCTATGTTCCATCTAAATACTCTTTTCTTCCCTAGAGTAGGTGATTGGTACAAATTCCTCTCAGAAACATTTACTAAATATTCTTTTTCTATTTGTTTGCTTTGTTTTTCTACTAAATCTCTGACACTTTAAAGGAGTCTACCTCTGGAGAAAAGAGTTTAGGCCAACCCCAAAATAATCTCTTTTCCTAATAAAAACAACAATGAAGACAACAACATTCACAATCTATTTAGGTCTCCTGAAAGAAATCAGTTTTCTTTTTTTGTTTGTTTTGTTTTGGTAATTGTTATGTATAATATGTAGTCATATTGGAGAAATTTTTTTTTGTCACAGTCTGGCCACCAAGAATTGCTCTCTGTGATAAATGTAAAGATGTGCTATACTTTTTCCAGAAGTAATCTTTACTGTTTAATTATTCTGAGTATTTTAGGGAAAATATTGATTGCTGAAAATCCATATTGCCCTTAAAAGACCACAATGAAAACTGAAGCTTCATACACTGAAATGTTAATTCTGCTGAAATGGTGTCTTGTATGAAGTAAACAAGCTTTGATCCCCATATTATTTTAAGTAGTTTTATTGGTACTGTAAAATAAGACAGTCCAATCAGCTATAAATAAACTGTTGTACCTCTAAGTGAAGTAAAATAGCAATAATGCAAAAAAGCAAACAGGAAGAAAAAATAGAAAGCTCAGCCAGACCACTATTTTGTGCCTTAAGGACACATATGCCCTTGGGTCACATCAGGTTCACATCGGTAGAAATGCCCTTTTCTTACCAGTATTACACACGAGATCAATTTGAAGATTCATATTCCCATGTTAGAGGTTGCTGGACTGGGTAGCCTGATGGAGATGAGGCTGCTGTGCTCCCTGTTTCCAGAATCCAGCCTGCAACAGGGCTCAGCACACAATCGCCAATAGGAACACACACACCCACGCCACACTCACAGCCTGCTGCATGAACAGCCTGTCACACGTACACACATCCAGCATGCACACAGCTGGATGCACAGACAACACAGAAAGAAAACTGTGCCTTACCAGCACCTGTGCAAATGTACAGCATTCACACAAATATGAACAGCACAGATGGCTTGATCCTTTTCCTCCACAGGAACCTCCACAGAAGGTTTAGGAAAGTCTGCTGGTAGGATGGTAGAAACCCAATGAAGTAGCTAACTGGAAAAAGGCAGTATGCCTTTACCAATGTCAGACCCACCTGATCACCTCCTACAGCAAAATAGCATATTCCATCAGCATGAGTGGACACTTGCTTACTTGGACTTCAGCAAATCATTCAACACCACTTCCCTCAGCCTTTTCCTGGACAAACTGTCAAGGCACAGCTTGGATAGGTGGTCTGTGATTTGGGTATGGAATTGGCTTACAGGCTGCACTCAGTGGGTGGTTGGTGATCAATGGTTTTCACTCAGGCTGGCAGCCTGTCACCAGTGAGGTCCCCCAGGCATCAATACTGGGCCCCAAAATGTTAAGTATCTTAAGAAATTATCTGGATGATGGGATTGAAAGCAACCTCATCAAGTTTGCTGATGGCACCAGACTGGTGGTGAGGCAGATATGTGAGAAGGAAGAGACATCTTACAGAGAGACCTGGACAGGCTGGAGGAGCAGGTGAGCAAGAACTGTATGAGGTTAACAAAAACACCTGCGAGGTTCTGCTCCTGGGATGACACAGCCAAAGAGCCCAGAGCAGGCCACAATCTGTGTGGCTGGGGAACAGCGTCACTGAAAGGGACCTGGGGGTCCTGGTGGACAAGAAGCTGACTGTGAGTCAGCAGTGTGTGTGGCTGCAACAGTGAAGGCAAAAGGGATCCTTGGCTGTATCTGCAGAAACATTATTAGCAGTGGTACAGATGTGATCATCCCACTTTACCCAGAACTTGTAAGGCCACACTTGAAGTACTCTGTCCATTTCTAGAGCCCAAAATTTAAAAGAAAATATGGACAGACTGAGGAGGGTCCAGTGGAGTGTCACCATGAAGATCAACGGGGCTGGAGAACTGGCCCTAAGAGGAGCAACTGAAGTTAGGTCTTTTGTTTCTGGAAAGAGAAGGCTTGTGGGAACCTCATAACACCATCCCTGTACTTAAAGGACAATTACAGAGAGGGATGTCTCTCTTCATGACAGAAGCCACATGAGAAGTCTGTGCCCAGTGGGTAAAAGTTGCAGACCGGGACAGATTTCATCTTGATACAATAAATAAAATTTTGCAGGAAGAACAGTGACTAGAACAACTTCCCCAGAGACATGGTAGAGTCCCCATCACTGGAGTTTTACAAGACATGATTAACAGGATGCTAGATAATCTCATCTAGGCTGAGGAAATGTCACATAATGATGTCAAAAATTTCACTATGAATATCCTGAGAAGACATACTTAGAAGTGTGAGAAACAGAAAACACTTGCATTGTTAACATTTTTGTGTGAAAGATACCTTGAAATAAAAGTGATTTGTATTACATATTTGTTTTGTTATTTTTCATAATATTTGAAATTTGATTATGTTTAGTCATTAGTATATATAACATCATGCTAGATACAATTTTAATATTTTTATCAATTATTCTTATTTGCATTTATTTATAGCAGAAAAAAATGCTGTGTATGAAAACTATTGTAGATATCTGATGAAAAGTGTTGTTTACCAATTAGAATACAGACATGACTCTCCTTAGGAGTTTAAATGGTACCATATATTGATATCTGAAATAAATACCGTATCGACTTCTTGCTGAAATCACTGACTGCACTCAGGATTCATGAGTCATTGCTTTATAAAACTACTTTCTGAGAAATAACAAAAGCTACTTTATATTAAGATACTGCAATAACATGAGAATCTTCCAGATAATCTTTCCAAGCTATCAAAAGCTTCATTTGTTACTAATAAAAATTGAAACAAATGACAAATACAATGTTTCCCAGATATATAAAGAACTTTTAGTGAAATTAAACTGAAACAGAACTGAATGGTTGATACCTTGATACCTTATTTTCCTCAATGTTTTAGCCCAGTGGATTGTTAGGAAACTAACAGATTGGGAAATATATTTAAGATGTGGAAAAAAAGAAGAAGGCATTCAATAACCAAAAGTATTTTATATGATTAGCTGTCTAGTTTAAATCTAGGCACTAGAAAGAGCTGGGAACCTACAGAGACCAGCTTAGTATAGCCACCCAAGTATGCCTCGGTTTTATTCAGTAGTGTTTCCTTGGAACCTCACTGCTCCCTAGCCATGCCAGGATCAGTCTAGGTTGTTTTCCCCCGGAAATGTAAAACTCTGTATCTGGGTATGTGAACAGTAAAGGAGCCAGTACATACCCTAAGGGGAGTGGTAGGGAACCAGCACAGCCAGGCACGTTGGGTAGTGCCCTAGTCAGGGTTGACTCAGCTTTAGATACCCACTGCAGGAAAAGGTTATGTCCCCAGTGGCAGCTCTCCTTCCAGTAGTCAAAGCCCAGTGGTTTCATTAGATATGAAACTTTTAGATAATCTAACTTTGAGGTGAGCGGAATACCACCTTTGTGCTAAGCCACTACAAAACACTAGAGACAGCCTTTATTAACAAACTGAGCTTTATTCAGATACATCCTTGAGATTTTAGCTTTCCTCTGCAGTTGGCTGTCCCATGTTTCTGGATCAATATGGTATCATAACGGTGATATTTGTCGAAAGATTAAGAGCCTCTGAGGAAACAAATTGCCACATTTTGCAGTGCTAACAGCTATTGCATATGCGTAATATAATATATGAGTATTCTGGATTAATATACAGTATTGCAGAAAACTAGACTACCCAGCAAAAAGCAATAACAGCAGATTCAGAGAATGAATTTAGTCATGAACTACAGAACATGGGAATTTAAATCCAGCTTCAGCTGAAAGATCTCAAAAAACCTTAAGGACCTATTAACTATGGATTTAATACTTATGCCTACATATTTTTCTTTCTAAGTAGGACATTTTTTTCTCTCTGTAAAGCATAACTTTATACTGATGGAACACTGTGGGTTTACACAAACACGTGAAATTTTAATGACAAAAACATGATTCACAAATTAGACATCTATGCAGATGTACATGATTTATGCATTGAATTATTCCTGTGTTACACAGAAAGGACAAGCAGGTCCTTTTGACCCAAATTTGACTTTGATTTTGCTGTTTTAGCCATGACCTAATTTTGAGCTGTCTCAAGCATATTTATAAAATACTCAGCATTTAGACCATATGGTGTAGTTAGAGGCACATCATTTGAACCTTCCCTAGAATTAGACTTCAAACTCTTTGTAGTGTTAACATTAAAACCTAACTTTTTAATTTAGTAAATACTGTACAACATAGATGTAATCCTAAAAGCTCCTCACACAGAAATCCACCATTAAATCTTCAAATTCTCTGAGAAACATTCCAGCTCTTTCTGATGTCTATAAATAGAATTGTTCATGAAAAAACGAGACTAATGCTTCTTAATTTATGTCTGAGTAATTAACTATTCATATAGCTAAATATCTGCTTCTGCTTTTGACCTAAGAATTGCCTGCAAGTACTAAATCACACATTGTCTTTAGCCAACAATTAGATGCATTTACAAAAACTCCAGAAATTAATGTATTTAGCTGCAAATAATCCCATGGATGCTAAAACTGTTATCGGCATAAGCAAACAGACAAATAAAACCTGTAGGCTAAAAAATTGCCTCCTGTTCTCACATCCATTTATATGTGCTAAGGAAAGAAGATGCACAGGCAGGCATCTCAAGAGACTATCCAATCTTCCAGCTGCCTCTGGCAGGACATTCTGTTCTATTATGTATAGACTTTATAGATTTAAATTTGTGAGATGCTTTTTACTCCACTGTTGAAGATCCAATGAGAAGAATCCAACTCATTCCTAAGCAGGATTTTTAGGGCTTTTTTGTACTTACTGATTCCTGCAAACCCCCATCTTTTTGGCAGTGAACTCAAGACTACAACATAGACATAACTTCCTTGCCAGATTTGCTGGAATTCCACCCTCAAGCTTTTTCATTCAAACATTTTTTTTCTCAGTTTTCTTAGTACTATCATGAGGCACAACATTAAAAGACTTTAAAAGCCAAGTTATATGACTCTACTACTTCTATTCTGTCTACAAGGGCTATTATCCTATTGCAGAAGTAAATTAGAGTGTTTAGAGGTGGTTTGTTACTGATAAATCTTTTTTTTTGGCTATTGCTCTACTCTTTATTATTTGCAGGTACTCCAAGTTTGTTAGATTTTTTTGTTCCAGTTACTATTTAGAAATTAACATTGAAAGATGCACAGTTCCACAACTGCTCCTTCTCTGCATTTTCTTTAAATGTGGCACAACAATTGCCTTTTTGATCTTTGATCTAGGAAATTTTCAAAATAACTACTATTTGTGGTCTGATTTCACCAGTCAGTTCCTTAACTACACAGATTAAAAACCATAACTCTTACAATATGAAAAACTTGTATAAGTAGTCTGTAGACGATACTTGATTTATTTAAGGCTGAAACATGTCGTTGTTGGTTTTAACTATATTTACTTCTAGATTACAGCTGATATTTTAGTCAAGAATTCTTAAAAAAAAATTACTTAGCACGTTGACCTTCTTATCATTATCTGCCAAGAGTTTCCTACTCTCATAATAGTGGACCCAGTATCAGTAAGCCAACTTTTTCATTCTCTGCATGCCTTCTTGTTATTGCAGTCAGTTAACAGTCAACCCAGTGATCTGTTACTATATTTTTGGAAGGGATTAATTAATTTGGTGACATGTAAATGTCTATTATGACTACACTTTGCTGTATAGGTAATGTAGTGAATCAGATTCTCTTAGAATGCAATTCAGCACATACTAAATGGCAGCAGACAGTGAGTAGTAGATTTCTTCTAGACTAGAAGGAGGAGTGTTTAGAATTACCATCTCCCTTGCAACAGTCTCTATTGTGTATCTCTGTAGTTATGTGAGATTGCTTACAAAAAGCCTAACTCATGTGATCTCTCAGATTTACTGATCTATGGGGACTCCTATAATGTTAATGTTCCTTTTGTCCTGAATCATTACCCACAACATTTGCAAAAGCTCCATTTAAAGTTTCAGTGTAAGAATTTGTTCTTTATATCAGAATGCTGAGTTAGTCCCTCTTCTGTTGCCTTTCTTTTCTAGCAAACCATAGCCCATTCTTGGGCACAAGGGCACACTGCTGGCTTATGGACAGCCTGTTATCCACCAGAATCCCCAGGTCCTTCACAAAGCTGCTTCCCAGCAAGTCTTTCTTCCAGTCCTCAGGCACCTCTCTTGATCACCATGACCTTTCCAAAATGATCATGAGTGGCATAGCTATGGTGTCTGCCAGCTTTCTCAAAACTCATGGATGCATCCTGCCAGGGCCCATGAACCCAGGGCCCAAAGAAAGAAGGAAAAAATAAGAACATAAAATTAATAAAAATAAACAAACACAGTAACAACTTTAGCTCAACTATATTGACAAGAATAGTTAGAAAATGCTCTACATCATCTTTGTGGGTTTTTTACTTTTAATTCTCCACTGATAAATGTTTTCTAAACAAGTGTCCCTTCCACTTTTTTTTCACCCTAGCATTTGCCCTCTGATATTTTCATTCATGATTAATGACTGGTTACTGAATGCTTAGTGCCATAAAATATTTGTTGGTGGTTAGTTGCCATAGAAATGAGAAATACATTTATGCAGGTTTATCCCAAGCCTCTGCAGAAAACTAAACCTGGGGGAAAAAACCCAGGCTTTATTTTGTCACTTCTTAGAAAACCGGTATTTTTCATAATTGTTCAGAGTCTGCACAAAATCTTACTAGTTTTCTTCCTAAAGCTGCTTAAAAAAACTGAATTTTTAAAATTTATTAGAATCGATTTCTTTTACTTATGGCTTTGGTGAATAACTTCTATGCTACCTTATTTGGATAATGCGTACAAAATATTAATTTCTTTTTTCCACTGGGAAAAAAACCAAAAACAAATGGAGTCCTAAAGAATAGTCTTGGTAAAAATTTGCCTGAGGTACCAAGAAAGTAAGAGTTTTAAATTCCTCTCAGTAGCCTGTATAGTTGCTTTCATATGTGTTCAAGTAGCAAAGGATGCATGACTTAAATTTTGGTTATAATGAATTCATTATGCATGGTACATTAAGTACCACATTTCCCTTTATTCAAATTACACAGATAATTTTATATGTTCCATACCCAAAACGTATGAATTCTAACTAGCATAGATAATGTTTGCACTGGCACAAATTAATACTAACTATAGATCTTGTCCTTGTTTACAAAAATCTTTTAACACACTGGGAAATCTGCTAGTAAGGTAAATCTAACAGGGCTCATGAGACCACTGCTGAAAATTTTCTTAAATTTCAACCTGCAATGGTCATTAGGCACACATTTATTAAGTTTATATGACAAACTTATACAAGAGCCTTTACACAAGGACTTTACACAAAAACGTTTCAATTTTGGCAAGAGATTAATTTTTCTGATGGGAACTGGGGTTTCTCACTGTATTTTACAACACTTGTGTATTATTTCAACATCTCAGTAGAAACGTGTCATGTGAGCCAAAGTAGCTAAGGGTCTTGATGCACTGTAAATGTCAATGCTTATTAAATTCTTTTGATGAATTCATTCTTCTCTGATGTGTAGAGCAGATATATATATACAGAGACCAAAGATTATAAACATATTTAAATGATGCTGCAATTTACATAGACATTCAAGTTTTCTAATACTTAAAATTTCTAATTTACCTTCGTAACTGAGAATGAAGGAAACAACGACAGGCAGAGATTACCAGAAAATACTCTCATTTTTTGATCCTCCCTAGGAAAATGTGGTATGTGTGGTAGTGATACATTTCCAGGGGGAGAGCAGGAAAAACTGAACCAAATGAAAACATTAGATAACATTTCTCTTCTTGAAAGAAAGAAAACAAAAAGAAAAAAAGTCAAGGTGCTGAGTAGCATTAATATGGACAGAGTGATAGCAATGGAAAATGATATAAATGCTTCTTCCTTGTCACCCTCATTTGCTTTATCTTTGCCATCTTCTGCAAAGGAATGTTATAAAGTTGGTGAAACCTTTGCATTCATATTAAACTGCCAGTCTTTAAAGGAAGGTAGTTTTGTGTCCTGGTTCCAGCCAGGACAGGGTTAATTTTTGCAGTAGCCAGGAGGGGGCCTGACCAGGACCCAGAAGTTATTCTGCACCACCTCATGTCATTGCCAAGGGCAGGGTGGGGGGAGTCTCTTAGGAGGAGAAGGGGTTCCTTCTGGCTGAGTAAGAGTGATAGAGGGAGAGGTGGGGTGGTGGCCCTGGTTTCAGGCCGGGGGGAACAGTTGGGAAAGGCTGGTTTCAAGCTGGAGTGAGTTCTGGGGTATTGTCTATTGTCAGGGCCTTTTACGGTGCGCAATAACCTTTTTTTCTTGTATCCTCTGCCATTAATATTGTTGCTGTTTCTGCTCAGTTTTCTCTCACTGCTGTTTCCAGGAAACTGTTCTTATCTCAATTTGTGACCTTTACTTTTTGTGCCTCCAATTCTCCTCTCCAGCCCGCCTCAGGGGGAAGTCAGTGGGGGGAGCAAGCGAGCAGTGAGTAGTTCAGAGAGTGTCTGTGGGAGTACTAAATTGGGGAGTATCATTCCTAAACCACGACACCTTACCAGACAAACACAATCAACAAAACTGTAAAGCAAATACTAAGCTACAGTTCCCTATAATGGCAGTGTTTACACAGGCAGCAGGGCAATATGAGACAGGAGTAATCAATCTGCAGATGAGTTTCTCAAGTATATTGCGAATAATCAATTTATTTTCTGTTGGAGCCTTTTGTAGTCTTCCAGAGAATTTAAAGACAGCTCTGCCTACAGTGTCATGTACTGGTTCCATATTAGGGTATGATGCAATTTTATATCAGTAAGAAGTAATTTCCAAAAATAGCCTAAGAGCCTTCTGAACTTCCAAAAACTCTGGTTTTGGGGTGGGAGAAGTCCAAGCAAGGTCAGATGTGACTGCTACAGTCTTTATATAAATTTGGTCACATGCATTTTTATTCCAAATATATTAATAATTTTCTCTGACAACAACAGAGCCCAGAAACATCTGTACATTTATAATTAATGCAACAACATATATAATATAACACTGTAATACAATACAATAGTACAATAATGTGTATAGCAATCTTGTGATATTGCAGTGATATTGATATCTATTTAGTTTATGACCATGTCTTGATATGAGTAACAACTTTGTTGCTTTCTGGATGTATCAGTTGCAGATATCTTGCCAAAATAAATTCTTTTTCCACTAAGACTTAGCAGTAGTAACACACACTGATTGTAAAAGAAAAACATGTTGTATGTAGTTACAGTGTCATACATTCAATTATTGGACACTCTGTGAAAAAAAAAATTTATTACATTTTGCTGGGAGTCTTGAGCATCCCCAGAGATGAAACAAGATGGTTCTGTTTCCTTGGTACAAAAACATGCTTGTAATTCTTTCAGGACTAGAGAACAGCTTTCCAGGCAAAATGTCAAACATTCTTGAAATAACATAGATTTAGAAATTTGCTACCTCAATCATAAATGTCTAGTCCAAACAGGCACTGCTAGACTCCTCCTGAAGGTTCTACCCAGGATCAAACGGTACAGAAGTGCTTTTCTTTGCTATTTTTCAAACCTGTAAAAGTCAAAGACTGAAACAAACATAAATATGCTAATGTAGCTGCTAGTTTGGCAGTTAATTTTCAGCACCATCTTGCGACTCTTATTTCATTATGCCAACTGACATTTTATTCACTTAGTCACAATTACACTGCAGGAAAACTGTAACTGTGCTACCATAACAGAATGGAAAGACATAGAGCATCATACATTCCTACCTATTAACAATCAACAGTTGTGGGCTTTTCCCACAATGCTAAATGCAAAAACTTTAATTCCTAAATTGTGTAATATGCTTAGTCCTTGCAACACGGAACATTTGCATATTGAAATGGATGGAAAATAAGAATGATGAACCATGCTGGGAAATCTGAATATAAAGAATAAGGAAAAAAAAATGTTTAAACTCCTTTATTCTTTTAATCCTTTCAGGATGCAGCTTCTGTATAAAATGTTTTGCTGGTGACAGTCTATTTAATTATGTAGGTTTCAGTAGACATTTAGTCATGTCCAAATTAGAATCCAAATATTTTCCATTAGAATGCAAAGCCTCAATTCATCCTGTGATTATAGTTTTTCTGTCAGTTTTGGAGACATATTTCCATTTAGCCCTTTCTCAGCTATTTCAAGGTTCCTTTCAGCATAATCTCCAAAACAATTTTCAGCTTTTTATTTCTTAATTTTTCAGCATACCACTACCCAGTTTTCATCCAAAATGATCTTTAGAGGCCACAGAGTAATGTTTCTCTCCTCTTGATCCAAAACTACAACTAAAGCAAACAGAATTCCAGAAAGAAGAACATGAATGAGCAAACAAAACGCAACCAGACCAAAACCAAAACAAACATCCCCCCATCTTGAAAAGACTTTTTTCACAGATACAATATTCGGTCAGTTCATCCCATTTCATTCAGATTGCTATCACCTAAACCTTCTGGCAATTTGAAAGCATGTCAGCCATTGCACATTTTCTGTGCAAACCTTTAGATGACCTACTCACAATCCATAAAACCATAATGACTCTTAAGAATGTGGACTCTTTTCTCCTCCTCATTGCACTAGATATGTACTTCTTAGAACTAAAACTGTATTTTGAACACTTCAGTAAATGACCTGTTTTCTGGGCTCCCACAGCTTCTGCTGATGTCAAGGTTAGTTATGTTTTACATTGTCCTATCTCTTTCTCCAACACATTTACATGACAAAGCTACAACTTTATGATCATTAATAACAGTTACAACTATGCACACTAACATAATTACAGTAAAATTGTATGCTTCAGGGCATAAATTGATAATCTCAATTATCAATTGGGAGTCAGGAAATAACTTTTCTTCCCTCATTATGACATTAAACAATGGACAAGTGCTTTATGGTGGCTTTTGCTGTTATTTGAAGCATCAAGTACAGGCAGCTGCTTATGGAATCAGAATGCCACAGCAGGTTTAATAATGTCAGTAATCTAACATTACCTCTTTTATAGTGTGATAAAATCTCACCCATTCTGTCTCTTACTGTAACAAATAACATTGATATTAGAATGAATACAGAGGTAATTTTTATTCTGTCATTCCTGTAGTAAAAAAGTATTCCTCAGTGTTCCCATTTGTCAAGACTGGTTTTTTAGTGGTTTGGTTCTGTTTCTTTGGGGGTTTGTTTTTGTTTTTGTTTTCCTTTTGTTTGTTTGTTTGTTTGTTTGTTTGTTTGTTTTTTTTTTAATAAGTAAATTCCAAGAGAATAATTCCGGAAAAAAATCTTAAAATGAAAAGTGAAAAGTTGGTGGGAGGCAATGAAAGTAAGAGTGCTAACTAAATGCACATGATAAGTCTGTCAAATTGACTCTCAAAAAATGTGCTCCAAAGCCATGTTTTCCTTTATTCCATTTCCCTTAGTATAGAGGAAGAGAGGGAACAAGAAACAAAAGAAAGCAATCCTTAAAAAAACCAAAAAATTGATTATAGAAACTGTGATTTAATGAGAGTGTAATACAAAATACACACCCTTGATTAACTTCTCCAGTTCTTTGAAGGGTCTGTTTCCAGTGACAATTGACAATTTTGGATAACTAGGAAAATAAAAATAAAACATTTATTAATTTTAAAATTATTGATTTTTATTCCTTCTTAATTATTATCCTACAATATTACTTCGCAGCTTTGATCAAATGGTCAGTGAAATAAAAAAATTAAGTTCAAATCGGTAGATTTTCATCTTAGAGCTAACATTATTAACTTGATATCCACAAAGAATTTTTAAAATCATTAACTACATCTTCCTTGTATCCTCAGTAGTGTACTGTCCCTTGGGATGAATGCCTAGTTGTCTTCATTAATGATAAACGAATCAGAAGGAGACTAAAATCACTGGGCTACAGTTAGCCTTTGGGGATATATCCATAAATTCTTAATTTTGTTGTAAAATTGGGTGAAGTAAATTCTGATTCTGTATGTAAAACATGGAAAAATTTGTTATTAGAAAATAAAGCACATTATTATAGCCTGTGGATCCATAATAAAACAGTTCTAGTATCTTGGAGAGGGAGATGATCAGGAAACTGTTACCTTGGTTCCCCAGCAGCTTTATCTAGCAGAGAAACCATTCAGTACCAGACCATTTGCCTCTCTTCCATCCAGAAAATTATTCTCATATCACAGTTTGATGTTTAGTTTTCAAATGAGGAATATTCAGTCAACCTGTCTCAGGTCTCTTGAGAGCGCCGTCATCATTCTCTGTCTTCAACATGTTATAATTTCAATTTCAGGTAATGCTTGAAAGAAAGGATAAAGGAGTTTGCTTAATTTCACTGACCTATCTAAGCACCCAGATCCCAAATTTCTGTCATACATTAGCTGTATTATTACTATCAAAGCTATCTCTTACAGCCCTTTCCACTCCAATTTTTTTTCCATATCAGGCTGCCTGCATGAAAAAATTTAGGTTTGCAAAAGGTATTCATGCTTTCAAAAATGAGGGGAATTCCTCATTAAAAACCTGCACAAATGAAGCTGTCTTGATAGCCCTATTTTATGCTCCTGCCACATAAAGAGAAGACAGAGGTTTCTTTCTCCCTGAAGCTCTGTACATCTGTGTTTTCACTAAATTATTTAGGCAAACCAAACCCGCTTGGCCATTATTCCAGTGGACCCACCACTGAGAATAGTCATTCCTTAAAACTTGAGAACAGAGATATGTTTAGTTCACAGTCTTGTACACTCAAATATCTGTACATTAGTCAAATCAAACATAGCTATAATGTGTCTATTATTAGTCATACCCAAGCCACAGAACCCAAATCTGAAACACTGCATATTTATAAAGTCCTGTTTGCTATTATCATGTGGAAAGAAAACCTACCTTCTAAAGACATGCTAGAGAAAAATCACGGTGTGCTCACTAGTACTGAAAAAAGGAGAAGGATTAATTTACCAAAACATTTAAATAAATTTCCAAATTCTGGCCAGGGTGAAGACATTTACTTCTGGCAGGGTCTCATACAGATATTTTTAGGCTATAATCTTCATGAAGAGTGAGTGTGTCTATGTATAAAATAATAATCAGATTAATTTGGGGGTGTAGAATTTTTACTGGGTCTAAATCTGTTCACTTGATCTGTATTTACTCAGCTTGAAGTTGAAGCAGGATCCTGATTCAGTTTTCACAATTAAACTACAAACATAAATCTAAACAGACTCTAAATTCAGGGCCAGACTTTGTGGCATATGTATATTATTGATCAAAAAAAACCCAGCAAAAATCATCCTCAGAGCACAGAACATAGAAACACATTATCTATCTGAGTTGGTTATTCCTTGAAGGAATATTTTATATTAAAAAATCCCTTCAGAATAATATCTGAGAGATGGGATGGAAGAAAACATAAGGATTCTCTTTTGCATGTTGTTTAATTACCCCTGCTTCAAGCCAGAAAAATTAACTATTCCCTTTAGGATGTGATCTGCAATGTGAGCTATGCTAATCATGAAGGCTACTGGTGCTGATCTTTAAGGCATGACTACAAAATTTTTTCTGAATTCAAAAAAGCTGAAATGGAAATCATATGCATCTTGGGTCTCTAAAGGTTTAATGATGAGTTTATTTGGTTAGAAGGGATTGCTGCACACTTTATATTTTCACTTATCCTTTTTTTTAAGTCAAGGTGTGTGTACCTTGCAAGTCCACCTTGAGAAGACTGCACAACTGCTTTATCTATAAAGTCATAAAGATGCTTATAGATTTGCCATTATATATATTTTTTACAACATTAATTGCTACATAGATGTCCTGACTTTTCAGTCCCAGTGAACACTAATAGCACCTTACGCCTGATAGTCTGATAAATTTAGAGGTCAAATACTTCCCCAGAAAGGTTCCACCATTGCAAAAGAAATGAGAAAAGGAACAATGCTGCAGGTAGCTGAGCTATAGCTCAGCTGGAAACTACTGTCAATCTTCCTTTGTATTAAAAAAAATTTTTCTTTGCCAAAGACAAGAGCTGGAAAACAGTAATTGTTAGAGAAATTAAAATACATATTATGCATTGGGGGTTTGATATGAATACTTCAAGAAGAACTAAAAACTGGCTCTGAGGTACTCAAATCTTTGCAATAAGAAATTATATTTGCCTGGAGAGTTTGTGGAGTCTCCCTCAGAGGATATATTCAAGAACCATTCGGACACAATCCTGTGCGGTGTGCTCTGGGATGACCCTGTTTGTGCAGGGAGGTTGGACTGGATGACCCACTCTGGACCCTTCCAGCCTTACTCATTCTGTGATTCTTTGATTTTAGCAGGAAGTTTCTAATGCACAGATGTAAATTCTTTCGAAATTCAATGAGAAAAAACAATAAATAAAGAAAGTTTTAAGACACTGTAAAACTCATGCATGTATAAATAAAAACTATTCAGAAGAAAAATTATCCCATCCAGTTGAAGTAAAAAATGGCAAATTTAATTTCCATCATAAAATGGATGCAATAAAATATAAGCAAATATTTTATTGAAAAATATTTTAAATTCTGCACAGTTTTTGATTTGCATATTGCAATCTACTGCTAGTTGAAATTATTTTTTCTGGGAGCTGGCCTACTGAGTTTCCACACATTCATACAGTATAAGCAGTACAACCAAGTCAGAAATGGAGTCTTCTGGAATTCACATAACAGCCTGGGGAACCATGGAGGGACCCAGCCATCAGTGTAATATTAACCATCAACATTTTTCCTTCATTTTTACCCTGGTGTGTCCTGTAAAATAAAAAACAAAAAAACAATTGCAATTTTTTAACTCTGCTCCTTTCTACTTCATAGAAGTCTTGTGGTCACATAATAAGCATCAGACATAAATTTAGTAGAACAGGCTAGACTTATTCAGTTAATCTGATTTTACTGTTGTTATTCTTGATCTCTTCTCTGTGTGTTGCAGAAAGAAATAATAGAAGAAGAAAGTTATTCTTGTTCAGTGTAGTATCCTCTAAAATATAAATAAATTCCTGTGTTACCTCATTACACATGATTATTATTATTCCCAAACTGTAAATTGAATTGATATCAGATCTCTTTTTAAATTTATATCTTATTAATGCAAAATATAATGAACATAGGGATTTTAAGGTCTTTTAGAATTTGTCATTCAATGTAATAAAGATTGCTGCATTTAAATGTAATATATGATAATTTCAGTATTTTTGTCATATATGAAAGGAAACCACCCACCAAATGTGCAAATCTGTGCATTTTTACTTGATTTTCTATGGGTGTGCACTGATACATTTTTGTGTCTTTATACAAATACTTGTATATCTTCTGCACTAAAGGCTGATTCTATATTAACTAGAAAAACTACAGACCTTTTACTAAGGAAATCAGTCTTATGGAAAATTATCAAATCTTACCATTATATTTTTTCATTTTGGATTTTAAAGAAATAAAAAATACAATAACTTTCATACCAAAAGATTGATTTCTATTTCCTACAAAAATCTGCAGAATGTGAAGGCAAGAGGAAACCAACACTCTACTCTCTTCTTCCACCAGAAGTATATCCAGAAATAAAATATTCTACCTCTAGCACCATACCATCACCTTTCTGTCAGTGGGTGTATTTAATAGATACATTTATATAATTTGAAGTCAATTAAAGTATTCTCAGTTTCTTTAGTGACTTTGTATGAGGCTCAAAACCATTTGTTCCTACCATTTCACTTTTTCGCACGTTTAACACATCCAGTTTACCTTCAGCACATAATTGCAACTAATATTAGCCTTATACAGTGTTAGGTACTTAGGATGCCTCTGTGGTCAATTAAGACACCTGTCAGGGATATGTATCACAGAAAGGTTAGATGTGCCTGTCTCTTGCTCCTAAATACCAATGAAGCCTGGATAGGTATTTGTCTCTGGATTTGTGGCAAGTAAAAAGTTATTAAATTAATCTCAATCTGTTGATTTTAGGGTCTTCTGCATATTTAGAAATTACATATCCAGATCCCCTAAACGTGCAGCCCAAATTTCATATCTCCCTTGCAAATTGCACATTGATGATAGCACTGAACTACTGAATGGGTAATCTGCTGTACACGCTAAAAAAAGTATCTTATTATTCCTAAAGATGGTCTTTTGATTAACATGCTAGACAGAGACTCGAGCTATCCTTACATTCACAGACAGCTTCACTGAACAGGAAGAGCCTTTTGTTGGTCTTTAAAGCAAAGTATTTTAAAAGAATTTCCCTTCCCTCTTTCCATTTCTTTTAACACAGAGCTCCTTACAAATTCAAATCCTTTGGCTTGTGGCATTTTTATTGGTGCCTATTAAATTAGAACTAAACACACTTGCTAATATATTATCATGCATAGTTATATTGACATGTTCTCTGTTTTTTCAGATGCAATTTCAAAACTATGTGAAAAGATCTACATTTGTTCATTAATATTAGGATAGAATTCATCTTTTATGCAACATATGCTCTGTTATTAAAGCACAAAGCTAATGTTCCTCAATTCTGTAACAGTATATGTCTTTTTTTTCTTTTTTTTTTTTTTTCTCCAGAGCAGTAAAGATTAACACCTTTTTTTTCCCCTGGAATCACAGTAGCAAGTGCAAATGATTTATGAAATGAAAAAAATCCCAGTCCAGTGTGCAGACAGAATATGGACAATGCTAGGTATTCTTAGACAAGACTTCCACAAGAAAAAAAGAAGTGTGAAGGAAAAAAAAAAAGGAAAAAAAAGCATAGAATAAGCCAGAACACTTAAATAGAAAACCAAAGCCTATTGTAGTCACAGAAAAGACTCCTATTAACCTCTGTAGACTTTGTATGTAGTGATTCTAGATGGCTTCTTTGAAGGGATGTCTTTTTTTTATCCCTTCTGTCAGACTCCTTTCTTTGAATCTTTAAATCTTCTTGCAAACATACAGCTCTAATACCAAGGTTCCTTCAGACCCTATATTTCAAATCACCTTCAACTGGAATATACATACAAGAAATTTCATAGAAAAATGACATAATCGTAGAAAAGTCCAGGTTAGAAGGGAGCTCTGGGATCAGATGTTCACCTTTCTGTTGAAAGGAGGCATTAAATTAGACTATTCATGGCTCTGTCAAAACTGTCTTGAATATTTCCAGCAAAGAAACCGAACCATTCCTCTGGGCAATTTATTGCAAGATTTTGTTATTCCCACAGAAATGATTATGTTTCTTATATCCAAATGGGATTTTCCCTTGAAGAAACTCATGCAAGTAGTCTTGCCACCATATATTCTTGCAAAGGAAATATCCCCGTCTTTGCAGTAATGATGCTCTAGGTGTTGGAAGACAGTCATAGACTCACACAAGTCCGTCAGCAACCTCCTCTCATAATGAATGAAGCCAATTTCTTCAATATTTTCATGCATCAAGTTCTCTAATCATCAGAGTGGTGGGCCTCCCCGGGCCCTTTTCAATATTACAGTTTTTCTCCTTATTTGAACTGGGGGAATCTACAGCTCGATAAATTATTCCAGGTCTTGCCTATGAAGTTCCAAGTAGAGTGGACTAACCACACACCTTTATCTGCTGGATTTTATTTTACAGATGCGACACAGATTTGCCTTCCTTGCTGCCCTACCACACTGCTAAGCAATATTAATTTTCCTGTCCACAGAGGCACTTCAGCAGAACTACACCTCAACCTGTATTTATTTTGGGGACTATTCCCCTATGCAGTACTTTCCATTTACCATTCTCAAACCTCATAAAATTATTTCTGGTCCAAGCTTCCAGCCCATTGCAGTGTCTCCATGCAGTGGGTTATCTTTGCAGTGTATCTGCCTCTCCTCTTGATCTGATGCTGCCTGCAGGTTTTTGAAGAGGTATACAGTCATGTAATCAAGATATTTTACAAGTATTTTGAATAGAATTGGACCCAGTATTGATCCTTTTATGGGGAAAAAAACTTTTCTGAAAATGCTGCATTTTCACAGCATGAGGACTAAAGAAGGCAGAAATCACTTTATTCTGATAGAATAATGCCCAACACAAACTCCAGAGGCATGAATGGGTACATCTACATTATACATCTAGTGTGTTAGACAGGTCTGTTCGGGGCAATTGGCTTGTATCCATGCTCGCAGTCCTGCAGCATGCACCCGAGGGCACCACTGGTATGCTCAGAACAGTTTCACTACCAGTGGAGCCACTGCTGAAGCCACAGAGCAGGGAGTCACTTAAAGCACCTCACCTGCCCCATGGATGCAAGGTTCTCCAGCTACTCTTTCCACGTGCGCATGGCTCATGCTAGGACCAGGATCTTGTGCCAAATTTGATGGTAATAACCACATGGTGGTCCTGGAACCATAGCAGACCATGTTAAATCAAGTGTTTGACCTTTCTTCCTTGCACTGCAACTGAAAATATTGTATATGCATTCAATAAGGACTATTGGAGTCACTGTAATTTGATTGGCCTGCAAATTCCTAGAGTAATCCCAACTAAAAATCAGGAAATCTTTATTTCTTCCAGACTGTCTTAGATTCTCCTGCAATAAAATACCTACTTTTTTTGCACAGGTGGATGAATTGTAAACCATTTGGAGTTAATGTAGCCCTTAAAATATAGTATTGCTGTCTACAGTGTCTTAGTTAACTCTTCAGGGCACCAGGAGTAAAAATTGCCCAGATTGATCTTGGCCTGCCTATAGGTGAAACTTGCTTTTTTCACTGCAACAGCTAGGTTGAATACTATCTAACTCAATCTAGCTCTAGCTGAATTTTCTGCTATTATTATACCTCTTGTTATAATAATTTTTATAAATTTCTGTAAAAAATAGATCTTCACAGCAATTAGGGTTTTTTTTATAACCATAGAATAAAAATGAAATGCCGAAAATGACAAGTGTAAGATGTTAGCAAGAGGCTTTGAAAATGTGGGCACTAACTGAGCCTTCAAGCATATAATATCTAAACAATTATCAAATCTTCGTCAACAATGGAATACAGTCCTTGACTAATTTCCTTCAAGGAACAGCTAAAAGACTTTCACCCTGTGTGAAGGTTCCTCATTACACCCCTTAAAATAGCTCAGATCTCATATCCTCAATTTCTTAGGTTTGCTCTGTGGCAGAGTACTCTAGAGGTACCAAAAGCACTTCAAGGCTTTGGATCTTGAGTAGTTTGATTCATAGAGTAGTTTGAATTGGAAAAGGTCATGTAGTCCCATGCCCCTGCAACAACCAGGGACATCTTCCACTAGATAGATTGCTCAGAGCCCCATCAAGTGAAATCCAGTTCCAAATTAAAACATTTATTCTTTTGCTCTGTAAATGTAGATTGCTTTATATCACACATGACAGTCAATAATATATTATTATACATATGTGGTTGTCAATATTAACATTTTTTATTATAAAAGTTTAAGATGTTACTGGTTTTTTTATTAGTTACCTCATAACCCATGTACACATCTTCCAGAGAAGTATTTTGTGAATTCCTTCTAACTGAATGATGCAATAAGAGGCAACCAGGTGATGGGAGTATTTTTTTTCCATATGATTACAAGTTAGAAGTAAGATGCCTCCTGACACTTAATAAACTGGCACTCAAATAAAGGGCTGATTGTTTGTTGCCTAAGACATTGTTTGATTTGTCTCCAGTTATATTTTGGGTATTTTAACATTTACAATACAAGTTTAACAACTCTTAGGACATTGTGGATTCAAAATTATGTTACGTAATATAAAGATGTGGATCTGCTCTAAATCACTGAGCACTTTAGGCTGACTACTTTTTCTGTCAGGTTGAATTGTAGTTTAAAAACTTTTATTCTGTTAAGCAAACTTGCTTGACAAAGGTACACAATAAACTTAGAATTCTGTGATTCTAGTTTTAAAGCAAGAATTGCATCAATTTTTATTGATGTATATTATGGCTTGCAATCTTCAAAAATGTGAAATACACAGAAAACTGTCCTTCTAATTCGTGTTACTGTCAGAGCTTTTATGTCCAGACTTCTTCATAGAGTACTATACCTATCATTTATACTGTAAAAGAACAACATCGAAAAGTAAGAAAAGAGGACTAAATCAACAAATGATAACAAGTGATAATGCAAATTTTTAAGGCATAAGTCATAATTTTCAAAAAAGGATCATTAAAGTCAAGTTCCTAAGTTTATGTTTAAAGACAATTATAGGAACTTTCTAAGAGTTCTATTTTTGGGAACCCCTGTCATTTCAACAGGCATTAAAAAAAGATTAATTTATATGGATTTTAAGATTTTTTTTTAACTTGGTTAGCATGTTAAAGTAACAATGCATAAAATGAGTACAAATTGATTTTTCTCCCCTGTACATCTTATGTGCAAGGTATTTCGATTTCCAAAGCTAGTGGGTCAACTTAAGTAACTCAGAAATTTATTATTTTTTAAATTCTTTTTACATTTTATTTTATTTATTATTTATAGCTACTTTTCCTGCCTTGGCTATAGATAAGGCTGTGACTTGACATGGGTTTCTCATGGGCACATTTCCAGTGCAAGGAGCCTCCAGATCCTGCACATGGCCTTTGCTTTGTAGCACCAGCTGTGCTGGTAGGAATCTTGGGGATCTCCAGAAATGCCAGGTGAAGGAACTGATATGCGTAAAAATAATTTGGAGAGAAATGAAAAGTGAAACAAGAAGTAACTTTTTCCCCAATCCTTCTCCACGGATAATAGTATCAGTGGAACCAACAGGGGCAGGGCAGCTGTAAATGGCAGCAATGGAACTAGTTAAAGAATCCATGTCAAACCGTATCCTGACTGTAAAAGGTTCAGCCCTTTGCGGCAGCCAGTTGATTGCTTTTTTCCCTTGATATTTCAATCTTCTAACAGAGGACTCTATACTATAAGCTTTACTTGGGCTAAGTAATAGCTATTAATTCAACCTTTCATACTGAAGTGCCATTCAAGTTGGTGCCAGTAAATGCCACACTGGGTGTATTAAGGCTTATGGCACTGGCCTCTCTTCCATTTGTTCAGAAACTGTTCAGTCAGACGACATTTCTGACATACAAACTACTCTGAATCTCAGGGTTTTGTTTGGTTTTCATTTACTAAACACATTTAAGTAGATACATCTAAGGCAAACAAAATTAAAAGATAATGTGAAAAAGTCAGTAAATCTTTCACTTTACTGACTCAGCAGCACTTGAACTAGTAAACATTTGTATTAAAAGGGAATAGCACTAGTAGTCCTCAAGTAGGATAAGACATCTATCTACTTATTTCAAATAATGCATTATCTTACCATGCTCCACTCACATGAGGCAGGATGCTTGAAGAGGGCTCCTCCAGAATCACAGGAAAAAGGAGACAACATAGGGCTTATTCCTAAAAAGACTTTTTAAGAATGAGACTTGTTAAGTTATGGGTGGTAGAATCTTAAAAAATTAACGATTTTTCTCGTAGAAAAATGAAAGATTTCAAATTTTCCTAATGGTTTTGATTATTTTGCCTCCATGGACAGAAGACAGAAGAATATAAACAGATGACTAACTTTTACTGACCTGAGAGGAAGTACTGAATGCTTACCTCTTGCAGTTACTGGTGATTTAATAAGGGCTTGGTGGAAGATTTCAAAGCACTTTCCATAACCAATAGCTTTACTCTGCTGCCTCATAGAATTGATTCACTGTTTCACTTTATATAATTTTATCCCATAAAGGATGACAAGGAGAACACCATTTTTTCAATGATTCTCTGTTCCTCTCACAAGCCATTTAAAAAAACAAAAAGAAAAAACCCAGAAAAACAAAAAACAAACAAACAAACAAACAAAAAACAACCAACCAACCAACCAACCAAAAAAACCCAAAAACCCCAAAAAAACAACGTGGCCCCACCCTTAGAGCTGGCCCATTCAGACTTACCTCTGCTGGATATTGTTGACACTTTATGGTGAATGAATCACCCTTAGAGGTAGATTCCTGTTGGTTTAATCTGAATTATGTCTCCTGAAGCCATGATCAGTTACTAATCAGATTCATGTAATCTTGAAAAATGAATCTTGTATGCATCAGAGCCACAAGGAGAGGAGGATGAGAAGGACAAAAAAAGCAATTTGGTAAGCAAAAAAGGGCAAAGAAGAAAGATGAAGGACAGTAATCATCTGGGAAATAAACACTAGGAATAAATGGAAAAGTGGTAGAAGGAAAATATTATTAGAAATCTGCTGTTGAATAAATTAATGGTTTTAATAAATTTATTATTAGGATTATTATTTACTCTAGAAATTAAAGATTAGTGAAAATATTCCAGAAGTATCTCAGCGACACTGATGTAGTGAAAGAATATAAATCAGAAGGAAGCAAGGAAGGACGAAGGGGATGAAAAAATTACTTTAATGATAAACTTCAATTTAATAATAAACTTCAATTTGTTGGTGAAATAATTTATATGACTGGGTTATCTGTCACAGCAGATGACTCAAGAAGTAGAGGGCTTTCATAGTTAAATCTCTGATCTGATGAATACAGAAGAGAGAGGACATGAAAAGAAAAACAAAGGTCTTATGACCAGCTTTGAAACTTGTTCATGTATCATATTAGGCAAGAAATCTCATTGCACCAGTACAAACATGAAAATTATTAGATTAGATAACAGAGAACATTGTAGTTTCTTTTCCTAAAATGACAGAAAATAAAGCTAAATTACAGTTCAAGTTGTAAATGAGGATAATTTATGCCTTTGAATAGGCTGAAGTAGGGGAACATGGAAATTACAACAAAGTTCCAAATATTAGAAGGATAAATGATACTGAAATTTATAAGCTTTTCAATAGGATTTTGAAAAATGTTAGTTTTTCTGGCACATTTGGCATCAACTTTATCATTTTATTTTTCTACCATCACAGGATGCATAGTACTCTTGTGCCATTATTAAATAGCATGGATTTTTAGATCACTTGCAAAGCCTGTACTTGTGGGCCTGGATCAAATGGACTTGCCATTTAAAGCATGAGTTGATGAGTTTGGGGACAGGGATGTAACATACATGTACGTGTCAGCAAACCCTGCTGCAGATTTCCATATATTTCTTTTGTTTCATTTCAGTTTAGAACTGTTTTACTTTTAAAAGTAAAAGGAATTTTTAAATTTTTATTATTTGAGGGTAGCAAGAAAAGAGGTCTGCTCATAATATACATATAAGTTACATCTTTCTCATAGAAGTAGGACTGACAGAACAAATTCAGCTGCTGCATTCAGTGTATTCAAACAGTTTATTTGCTTGCTTTTTCGGAGCAACAGATGCAAGGGGCAATTGAGTTTGCAAGTGATCACTCACAGTTTCTCTTTGCTTTGGAACACAATAATGAGGCTGATCTTCTACCTTGAGTTAGAAGATCTAACTAACTTCCAGCTCCTCTTGAGAAGTGCAGAATACAGCAAGAGGTGAGCTGAACTACAGAGATGAAAAACAGTTTGAAGGAGGCAGAGAAACCAAATCTTTCTAGATCACAGAGGCATTAGTTAATTAAAGAAGTTCTAGGACTCCTCTGAAACCTTGCATGTAAGCTAGAACAAGAATAATGTTCAGCAAAGGAATCCTCCAGGACAGGCAGAAGGGAGGGGAGTTTGATGTTCTCTAGTCTTGTAGTGTGTGTTGCCCATAGTGTCTCATGAAGCCCTCTCAGCTGTGCTCCTACTTAATTCTTCACTAATATATCTCTATCAGTTCTTTATTAGGAAATGCAAAGCATAGTCATCTATAATTCACTTATTTCCCTTTTATCACCTGCAGTCTCCTCATTTCTCAGAGACTTTGTTACAGTGCCAGAGGCAAATCACTCCAAATCCAGTGCAGGTTCTTTCTACGTACGGGTTTAGGCCTTTTTCTGGATGAACACTGGTAAAAGCAGCAAAATGTTTGCAAAAGCAAAACTCATTGTATTCAAAAGAAAGTTATGATTTAGTCCGTTTTTAGCTATTCAGAAATTAACTCATAGAAGAAATAAAAAGACACACAAATTCGAAAAACAAAGATCAATACAGGAGACCTTTCTCTCTTTAAAGCACCACAGGAAAAACTGACAGCTGAAGGGAAATATGTTCTTATCAGTGGTCATCAGGGAAATCAAGACGAGGCTACAGAAAAGGAAACAATATGTTTTTAACGACCATAAATAAACTTCCTCAGAAAGAGTTTAAAATAGAGAGTCCAAGTGATTTTAGGAGACATTTTAATTTGTTTATGGGTAGCAAGGGATGAAATAGAAAGTTATGATTACCATATTACTGAAAAGACAAGTCTTTTGAGACAGATACCCTTTCAGATCTTTAAAGTGTTCTCTGTTAGATTATACTGCAGTAAAGTTATGGAATTGATAAAATCATCTGCTTTTATACAAATGACTCATCACTTCACATTTTTTCTTTGTTTTTTTAAGATTTTTTCCTTTGCTTTTTAAGATAGATGATCTATTAGAATTTATTGATATATTTATTCTTCCTAATGTATATAAATTTAGTATCAAAGACTGTGAATTTGTTAAGAAGCAGTGCCATTTTCAGTATAGATTTGCTTGGTGTTGAACACCAGCAATTCATGCTGTGCTGGGAATAGAAGATAGGAAGCTTCTGGTGAGCTACAATGCAATGATTGATTGTGCTTTTCTAAAGTGAACACAATTTACCTGCAGTGCTAAGATTATTTACTTTGTTATTTACTTAGTGGTTGTTGTTGATCAAAACTGCTGGCGGTTATTGGTGTCAATATACAAACCCATTGCTTAAATCTTGAAACTAAACACGGTATTTCTGATCACAATTTTATCACCGGTGTGAGTTTTTCTATACTGAGTTTATGCTTATGTCTCTATATTAATTTATTTTTTGAAGAATGAAGTTCATTTCTGTATGAAGAGTTTCAGAGATTCAAAATTAGAATAGATACTTCCTTAGATTTATAAGTGGAACAACTGATTAAATGAGTGAGATGGATATTGATTCAGTATTCATCTTCATCTTCTTGATCATAGGCAAAAAAAAAACTTATACAGCAACATAGGGCCTAAAGTTTTTATTTTACTACTTGTGTATGTCAGAAGTAATTAATTACACAGCCCTGCAGTGGTGTTTGCATTCTAAGACTATTCAATTATTGAGGAACATGCTAGTGTTCTGTTTTAGAAAGTTATTGAAGTCTTAAAAACAAAAATACATTCATTCAAGATCCACCAGTGAAAAGAAACCATAATTTGATAATAAAGAGAAAATTCATTACATAGAAAATTCCAATGATCTTCCTTTCTACACTTTTTTATCCCCAAATACACAATTCTGCATACTTTATTTAATAGAATCATGGAATCATGAAGGTTGGAAAAGATTATTAAGTCCAATCTTTGACTGAACACCACTGCGCCAACTATTCCTTTAGACACAACTAGCTAATAGGGTATTTCATCTTCCACAATATTGCATGTATCATTACAGCAGTAGTGTGTAGAGGGCGATGCCATTATATTCACTTTGCAGACAAAGAGATTGTTGTGGTTTTACCCAGGTGGCAGCTCAGTTCCCCTGATGGAATGGGGGAGAGAATCAGAAGAGTAAAAGTGAGAAAATGTGTTGGTTGAGATAGAGACAATTTAACAGGGAAACCAAAAAGTGCTCATGTAAACAAAGCAAAGCAGGGAGTTCATTCACCACTTCCAATGGACAAGCGGGTGCTCAGGAATGTAGGGCTCCAACATGCATAATGGCGACTTGAAAGACAAACACCATCACTCCAAAAGCACCCCCTTACTCCTTATTCCCCAGCTTTATCAGCTGAGCATGATGCCATATGGCCTGGAATATCTCTTGGGTCAGTAGAGACCAGCTATCCTGGCTGTGTCCCCTTCCAACTTCTTGTGTACCCCCAACACCCTCGCTGGTGGGGTGGCTGAAAGCAGAAAAGACCTTTGTTCTGTGTAAGCACTGCTCAGCAATAATGAAAAAAATCCCTGTGTTATCAACACTGTTATCAACACTGTTTTCAACACAAATCCAAAACACAGCCCCATACCAGCTACTGTGAAGAAAATTCACTCTATCCCAGCCAAACCAGAAGAGAGATAAAGAGATAAATGTTTAACTGCATGTCAGAAATGACAGCTATGATAATTAAGACTTTGAAATTTGCTGTTCCAGATGCTACATTTCTATTAGGTAAGACTTTATAAATTGAAAGCCAAACTTTCTTTTGGTTGTCTAAAATAAAAATGTCTTTTCAATTCAGTATGGTGCCAGAAAAATAGAAATTATACCAGAGCTTATTTTGCTTATTGACCTATCCATAAAGACTAGTATTTTAATTTTAAAGGAAGAACTATGTCTTCTTTTCATTTTTTTCAATAATAATAATGATAGTCATAGTACTTTGTTCCGTTACTGATTGTATAGTTTTCACTGGCTGCTTGAGGAATTCCCCTGTAAATATTCCCCAATATTTCATGCTTTGTGAAACACATCAAAAATTCTCCTCACTCAAAACTGGGAAATAAAAATTCAACCTGCATTAAGAAAAAAAGAAAAGGAAAGAAATGCTGCTGTATAGAGTAAAGCAAAATGAAGAAAAGATAAACTGTTTAAATTAAAAAACACCCATCAAAAAGAAGAAAACACTTTAACAAAAGTAGACATGAGAATGTAGGTGTTTTAAAAGAATTTACTTGGTGGAATTTTGCTATCATGAAAATAAATATAAGATACAAAACAAGTTTTATTTGGTTTCCTTTATCATTGAATCATCTGAAAAGCAGATTTGAAAATGCAACCTGAAAGCTCAGTTACATGCTAAACATCAAATAACCTGTCTTAGTGCCGTCATCAAAAACTATAAAATCCCTGCAGATAAAAAGAAAGAAACATAAAGTTGTCAAGAAGTAGGAATGAGAGATAGGATAGTCTGGAGATTTTGATAGCAGAATAAACACTGCAGAACATAGAAAGCCAGTACACCATTCCAGGAGCAAGGTTCAGAGAAATAAAGGAGTATTTCCAAAGGAAAGAGGGAAAGTTTGTATGTTTTACACTACAACATGGATTATAAAATACATCAACAATAGCACTAGATAGTTGTATCAACAAGACTTAGCCCAGTTCCCTTTTCTCTTTTTTTCTTCCTTGTAAAAATAATAACTATTCAAAATCCAAGTTTTGAATGCTAGGCCATTATAGACAAGTCATAGCTAAACTCAGGCATGCAGACTGACCACCTTAATCAGCATTCAGACTGTTGTACATTTTGTAACCTCTTTGAAAATAAGCAAACATGGTATTAGAGAGTGTCTATCTGGCACTCAGCATGAAATCTGCATGAAGAAAAAAAATCACTAAAAAAGAATACACAACAAGAAACAACTCGCCCTCCCCCCCAGTAAATAATTCAGAAAATAGAATCCTTAGCAGCAAAACACCATAATTTATCCTGTTCCTATTAAAGCTCCCTGGTTACAAAAATATTTTATAGCTTTTTCTTAGCATGATGTTGAAATTCTTTTCTGATTTGGTATTTCTGACCTTTTGGAGTCTTCAAAGCTGCCATATTTTAGTCCTACTCCTTAGGGTTCTCTGATTTTCTTCATAGAGTAATTACTTATTTCTTAATCCATAAAAGAAATAGACTCTTGAAAAGCTTGGATTTACCCCTTACTTAAATGCCTAAACTGGACATGTAATTAATTAATTAGTAGTCATTTAAAATATACTAAATACTGCTCACTGCATTAATCATATTGCTCATAATAGTCCTTAAAGATTAAAAAACAGAACTAGGAGGTATGCAAATATCAGCAGGTTTCAAATATCTCACAGAGTGAATTTAGATATCAAGGACAGGTTAAAAGAGAGTCCCCAAACACACAGGAAAAAAAAAAAAAGCCATTACATGAGTCCAGATTTTTACTTTTGTGCCACTATGAAAATTTTTCATCTGTGTTCTTTGTTTTCTCCACATTATCCATTCACCAGGTCTCAGCTGAGGAGCTAACTCAACTTTTGGAAAGATAGTTCTAGAACTTTTGTAGTATTAGTTGAGACTTTTCCCAACTATTTTTCTGATTATGTTCCTGCTTACAAAGGCAAATATTACTAAGTCAGATGATAAGAATGCTTTAAAAAGGTGATATTTATGACTTACACAACTCTCACAACAATGCAATACAAATAAAGCAGTTCAGATTTAGCATAAGGCAGAGCAAAAATATAAAGTGGAATGTGGAGATTAGTTCAGTTCTCCAGATGTTTGAATTCAAAATGTATAAAACTAGATCCCAACAGCTAATGAATACTAATTTCTTCACTGGAAAATAGTAAATTAGGACTAAATCTTTCTCCTTCTTTTAGATTTTGGAAAGACACTGATAAATCTTCTTGAGATATGAAGCACTGAAAAACCCCAGAAAAATCACTTAGAAGTTCTAGTCGAATAATTGATCAAAGCTTTTCTTTCCGTGTTTGAAAAAAAGAGTGTTGCATTCAAAATCTTGTCATGGGTATGAAAAGTACACATTTTATTTGATAGTCCAAGAATTTAGTCAGTTAAATGATTTAAACAGTCTAATCAAAATATGGCAGATATAAAAATACAATAGAGCATCACAGAAAGTCTTCAGAGTGCAGAGGTGTCTTCCAGCAGCTTGGCTCCGGGTACTCTTGGCTGTCTATGTGTCCTTTTGTTCAGTGATTCCTGATTATTCAGGCTTTCTATGCCCCTTGTTAACTTTAAAACATATTTTATCTTGAACAATACCTGGTGTGATTTGTGACTTCTGTTTGCGAACTAAGACTTTTTAGCTCTGTAGCTCAGTAAATACATGGTTGACATTGTTAGTAACAGGCTGTGTAATGGCTTAGTTGGGAGCTCCAGACTGAGGCTTACAAAGTTTACTTTGTCTGAATTTGCTTCAACCTGCCTGTAACTTTGTTTTTATTTGATTTTTCTGTAACAGCAACTTTTCCAATGACTGGGGCTATGCCCAACTTGGTTTATTTTCACTTATATTTGTATAGTGTAGCTGCAGTTTTTATATAGATAGAAGTACAAGCATGGGGATGGCAAAGAGACAGAACACAGGCTCCAGACCTCAGGGCTATAAACAACTCAAATAAATGCAGACATAAGAGTTGTTTTTGGGGTTTGTTCATAAAGAGAACAAAGGAAAACTAAACTATACATATAAAATGCACCATATGTATGAAGTGGTTACAGACCACATGAGAAAGATCAAACTGCAAAGTGGGTCTAACAAAGGCATAAAATTAGCCCTAAGTAAACTCAGGAGAGAGAAGGAGGAAGAAACCATCATAATTAACACCATACTTCTCCATATGAAAGGACTTAGGATGCTGATGACTTGCATTACCCTAATGAGATTGAAGCCACTTACCTCAGGATACAGAGAAACAGTGAAAAGATTGTTGAAACTCAGAAAAAAAAGGGTTAGGAACCGGGATGTGGGCATAATAATTTCAACTGTGTCCTAAAAGACATTTTTTTTGATAATGGCATTACTCTTTATTTTCTTACTCTGCAATAACTGAATCTGATAATAAATAAAATAAAATAATACATAAATCTTTGCATAGACTGTTAAGATTTCAACTGTATGAACAGTAAATTTTTTGGCTGGCATATATGACTTTGTTACCCATAATAAGATTTCAGTACTAGGAAATAGCCTCCGGTATCATTCTGTGTCCACCCGTCCATACTACTTTTTATTCAGAGACAATTTAATCTGCACAGAATAACTACTTAATCTAACTATAAGCTAAAGCAAAATTTTTAAAAGTTACCTGATAATTAGACAACTGCTAATATATTTAAAAGAAGACAAGTACAAACACATCCTGAGTCCCCAAAACCTGTGGCACTCTACTTGTAATGGCAATAACCTTATTTACAGAAGATGATTGGATAAAGTGAAAAAACACAGGAGATATGGAATAGCAAAAGTAACTGATAAGGAGAAATAGGAGAAAAGGGGTAAAAGGTGTGAGGGATAGGTGTAGCCTGGGGATGAGATGAAGAAACAGTGTCAGTAGCTCTGATAACCAAGAGACTGCTATTAGCGCAGTACCTCTCAGCACTGTGTCAAATACTGCCGCAAAAGTCAGGGAAGAGGAGGGAATCTTTTTTCATTCTAAATTTGCTGTCAACATATGGGTTGTCACCAAGTGCTATATTCATAATTGTCACCTTTCCCACTTTAGGAAAACTTACCATTACTTTGCCTACTTATCATTGTTTTAGATAAAAGATCTACTTGTCAAAATAAGATCTAGTCACAATTATTAGATTGGGACTTTAATTTTTTTATCCCCTAGTGTGTAAGGTATCATAGACCAATGTTTGGGTTGAAATGTATTCCTTGCATCTCTCCAAATGAATTTTACTCAAGATAAGTGAGCTGAAATAACTAAATGGCAAGGTGACCAGTTATTCCTTAGTCATATGAAGCACACTGATTCTCCAAAGGCTATAGAAAATGTGTAGCTTTATTCTAATATTAATATTAAAAGGATAAAATATACCTAAATAAATTCTAGTAATTTCTGCACTTTTTAAGTGTAGCCTAATATACAGAAGAGCTCTTAGTTAACAGTGGGAGCTGAGCCCTTCTTTTCAGTTCCACCAAAGAGACATATAGTTCTTGCTAGAGATAAATCATTTCATATCTACTCGGAAGAACTTCACAACCTTTTCTAAATTAATTTTAAAAATCAATATAAAAAGCCAACTGTAGGTCCAAATACTGGAACTGATGTGTCACCAGAAAAGAAAGTTAATGAAGACAAGATACCACTAAAAGGATTCAAGGTGCTACCAATGAATATTAAAGGTTCAGGCCTGACATCATCCAGACTTACATCAGCTTTTTATCAGCTGAGGTTCTGACCATGAACTTAGAAGCAACACGGGGCCAGATGCAGCCTACCTACCACACAAAAGTGGTTTCCTGGCTCCAGCAGGATTTCCTAATGAGGCAGCCAGACTCCTTCCACAGGTTTCCCCAAAAAGATCTTCTGGAAAAGTTACTTTTCTCTGCCAACATATTTCTCCACCTGCATTTCCAAATGCTGTATCAACTAACAGAACCAGGCAACAGAAAACATGAGTCACATCAAAATACTCTTAAGAATAGCTGTCAAGTACTTTTTTGATCAAACAGGACCAGGAACAAACATAACAATTCTTTCACAGAGCAGTCTTGTAGTAATAGCACCTTAAGTACTTAAAGTAGCAGAATAGAGACATTAAGTCTTGCCTGCTCTAAGAAGTCTTAAACTCATAGTTCAGTTTTCTGAGAAAGTGTCTGAATTTACAAACTGCAGAGCCTGGGGCTGAACAGCTAGCCTTCCTGATAAAAAGGGGATACTGTTAGTAACCAAATGCATTACTAGGAAAGTCATACACAGAATAAGCAAAAAGAAGCCCGATTGCTTCCATATGACAAGGCCTCTTCTGAGATTTAAGATTTTTCTTTTTTTCTGACCAATGTTCCCAAGGGCAATTATGCATTTTATCCAATTAACTTTAAACATTAAGTTCATAAACAATCTTTGACATAGACTTCAGACTCTCATTCCCTCCCACTTCCACAACCACCTTGCTGAATGACACAGTAAGAAATCCGTGTTGGGAAGTATAAAATCTTAGACAGAATAACATGATCAAGGGCAAATTAAGAGTTTCCCATTATAAGGATCTTTTTCCAGTTGACACTGTTAATTGGATTTGTCCCAATTTCACAAATTTCACTGCTTAACATATTTTTTAAAATATTGATAATAGTGATTAAGCCCTTTTTTTTCTTGACTGTAATAATAATATATCTGATGACAAATAAAAATTTTATAGACATTATGTATTTTATTTGAATTTTAGCTTCTGTGGGGTTTAGGGTTTTTTGGTGGTTTTGATTGTTTGTTTGGACTTGTTTTCAGCATTCCCTATAAATTTAAGAATTCATTTTGGCATATGTGAGTACACTTATAAAATGTATATTTCATATAGAGAAATGTTATATTAAAGGTGAGACAACAGTTTTTCATTATAATTAAAAGAATTATTATTTTCATTATAATTATAAAGAAGCTGTAGTACACAGGTATATTTCAATGGGTAACATGCCTAGATTCCAAGAGTCTTCTCACAATATAAGATTTTAAACAAACTTTTCCATATTATAACATGTACTCCATAAATTATATACAATATATATTCATCATAAATCTGTTTTTTCATATAACTGGAATATGCACAATGCATTATATTGGTTTTTTAGTCCTTGAACTTTGTTGGTGCTTAAAGCCATGAATTTAATTGTCTTCTATCCCAGATATGAAAATTAATTGAACATCCCAAACAGCACAGTTTTGAAGGAGGCCTTTGAGTCTGCTTTTGCATTTTTGAGGTGGTTTCTCGGTGACATCAAGGACATTTAGTTCTGTTCCTATTAGAACTGGCTATACTTCTGAATCAGCACTATCCTATAAAGCTGCAGTCAGTTTGTAACTATGACCTCATTGACATCTCTGGTTTGCCTGGTTAGAATAAGGAGCCTCTCAAGCTAGTGCAGGAAATAGCTGGCATAATTTCAAATACTTGGTTTGCCCCATTCAGTTGAACAGTATTTACTTAAATTCCAGAACCCAGCCACATGCTATACCCAGTGAGCTATGGGTTTCCCCTCTTCATCTAGTGATCACATTATATTGATCAGGAAAAAAGACAGAAAAGCAAGACAAACCAGTGTCCAAAGGGTCCAAGCAAACAAAAGGTGTTTCATTTATAAGATTCCTTTAATGTGAGAGGACAAAATAATGGGAAGACTTGATGTGAATATTTTCAGTTATTCCAAGGTTTTATTCTGCTTCAGAATATGATATATTTTGTTTTGAAATTACGAATTTCTCTTAGTTATGTTTTACATAAAATCAGTCTCCTTCTCTGGAGATCTCTTGTTTTGACAAAGTTGTATCGTCTAAGAGAGCACATTTTGTTATTATACCAGTGTCTGCTTATAATACTTGTGTCTACCAACTCTAATAATAAATGCATGCCTTCAAGCTTCTCAGAATGACGCGATTGAAGGGTCCTGAAGAAACAGAGCTGAAAAAAAACCATTTTTAGAGTTAGAAACATAAAGAACCCCTATTGCAAAATATTATTTTTTCAGACAACAGGAGTGACTTTAAAAGGAAAATTAAAAATATGCAAATTAATAGTTAATCTAAATTATTGTTTCATATACAGTGTGACAGTGTTGGAACACTGGTGTAATAGTCTTCAGCATTTCAAGACAATCTTATTAGACTGTATGATAGAATTCTGTGTGCAAATAGACTAAACTCTGATAATCTAACATGAATTCCCCATTTCAATGAAGCAGTTTTCAACACTTGTAAGAAAATGAAAGATATATTTTGTAAAGGCCCTAACAGCAAAAATTATTTTGGTTCCAGCTTATATTCAACCCTAAATCCAATTCCTAAATTCAGTCCATGGATTGAATATTCTAGGATTATATCCTAAAAGCCAGATTAAATACTCAATTACTTTTACTTACTCCAGTATATTTTTTCAAGCTAATGTCTTTATCAGACTATATTTGAGGCTGAGCAGCTCTTCTCATGGTGGTCTGCTAAAACAGATTGTTTTCTCTTCTAATTAGAGTTTCATTTGCATTAAGAGTATCTTTGATTAGAAGCATTTACATCTTATTTTTTACCATGGCCTTCTGTGAAATTATAATCATTTTCATAGCAATAATTTGAGATATCACAAACAGAAGATTATTAATTCAAGTAGAGACAGTAAGCAGATAAGATCCTGTTCAAGGTTCTTGGCCATTTGGAAAATAAGAAAATGGGTTACACAAAACTGCACAGCATCAGCAGATGCTACAGTGAGAGCTCTGAAGACTGATGTTTATCTGCAGAGCAGGTGTCAGTACATTTAGCTTCTCACACAGCCATACTGGCAGGTGTTTCAGCCTTGTTTTGGAAGTAGTGCATCTGAGAGAGCATGTGAAGATTGTTGACTTACTTCATTCAACAAGAAAGGGTGACACAGAAGCCAGCTATTGTATGAGAATAACAGCTTCTTCTGAAAAACATGTCATGAATCACTGTATAGCTTGAGAAAAATAGAGATAAAATAATTTATTTTTTATTTTCAAATTCTAATTTTCAGGCATAAATGTGCAGGCACATCTTAGCACTCTTTAGACAATGCTTTGTTTATGAACAATGTAAACATTCTTAAATTTCTTTTTTAAAAAACATGTTGCTCCATGCAGTGTTATCAAACACCTTTAATGTAAATAGGATCTTTTATTTTCTAACAGGTCATCTGTTCATCCTGAATTTGTAATCATCTGTCCATGGTAATATAAATCGTTGGTATAGTTTTGAACTCTTATACATTTTGCACTGTTGGAAAATATTTTCATTGTAGTGCCTGTATTGTTGAATTTTAAGCCCTTTCTGATCAAATCTTTTCATTAATTTTGTTTACCCTTGAGGTCATCTTGTAAGATAAAGATTGTTTTCTAGAAGCTTGCAAGGAGCAGACAGTGGATTTAAAAAATTAATTATTTTATTAAAGGTCTTAAAGTATCAAATTGTATCAAATGCCTAGCATTATTACCATCTATGAAACATATGATTTTCGCAAAAACTGATCTTGTAACTAATTAAATAAGGACCTACATTCATTTGCACTTAGAATTATAAAATCACGGAGTTGTTTAGGTTTAAGACCTCTTAGAGGTTTAAGACCTCTAAGATCATTGAGTCCAACCATTCAGGTAGACAAGTACTCCAAGTCCACCTCTAAACCATGTCCTTAAACACCACATCTACACATCTTTAAATACCTCCAGGAGTGGTAGCTCAACCACTTGCCTCTTCCAATACCTGACAATCCTTTCAGTTGAGGAATTTTTCCTAATATACAAATTAAACCTCCTCTGGTGCAACTTGAGGCCACTTCCTCTTTTCTTATTGCTTGTTATTTGGGAGAAGAGACTGACCCCCCACCTGGCTACAACCTCCTTTCAGGGAGTTGTAGAGATAAGGTCTCCCCTGTGCCTTCTTTTCCCCAGACTAAACAATACCAGCTCCATCAGCAGCTTCTCATGAGACTGCTCCAGACCCTTCACCAGCTTTGTTGTCCTTCTTTGGACACACTTCAGCCCCTCAAGGTCTGTCTTGTAGTGAGGGGCTTAAAATTCATTTTTATTTCTATTTTAAAATGTACTTATTCTCATCAGTATTACAGACCCATCACATCTCATAAAAATGCTACTACCCATGGAGGGCCATGTAAAACCTTTTACCCATGTCAAAACTTTTAAGTATGGAGTATTTCCTGTTCATGGAAGCATAGGGGCACAGAATCAAAACCCAACGATTTACAGCAGCTTTACAGGTCACTGTTCATAAGGTGAGTTACAATAGACCATATGTGCACACTTAGCTCACCCTATCTTCTGAGGTAAAATGCATTAGTTTAAAGTAATTTCATGGGAGTATAAATTTTACTTTATCTTTTGGCAAGGTTAAGATGACATGTAGCCCATTGCAGTGATATAGCATCTGTCTGCTGACTTGTTGGAAGGCTGTAACTCAGTCTGGATTGATCCAGATAAAGCTCTTAGACTATCAGCTTGACTTCTGTAAAAGGTAATTTTTATTGATCTCAGTGATTGCATAACGATAACTCATCTCTTTCCAAAAAAATCCAGTCTTTATTCAAAGAGTGAGAAAGAGGAAGTGTTACCATTTGTGAGAGACTGGAGAAAATGATTGCTGGCTCTAAACAACTGAAGTGTGTGGGGGGGTGGGGAGCAGTGCAAGTTCTGTGGAACATGCACTGCTCCACACCCCATCCCCCTGGAGCCTGTAGTCCAGTCCAGAATGGTTTTCTGTCGCTGGCACACCTGGCACATGGAAAGCAATGCCCCCACACCACCCCTGCAGCCCCAGCTGAGCCCCAGAGTGGCCACAGGTCTGGAAGCCCCACTTGGTGGGGGTGGCCACAAGTGGCCAGAGCAGATAAAACCCATTGCCCTGAGACACATGTGGTTGCATCCCTACTGTCCTTGGATTTTATGGCAGCTGAAACCATCCCAGGATCCAAGACACAGCTGTATCTTGCTTTTCCCTCTTTTTTTTTTCTTTCTGTTCTTTTCTACTCCTAATTCTGTCTTCTTGGGTAATTTAAGGTTGGATGAGTAGAACTTGCTAAGTCAGTTCTAAGTGAAATACTTTATTTTGATTTAATTTTTTTTTGTTTTTTTTTTTTTTTTTTTAAAGTTTTGCCAGATTTCTGATCTTCTGAAGTTTGCCAATAAAGTTTGGTTTTTTAACCTCCTGAGAATGTTGTTGCACTTTTTCCATGCACCCACCTCAGGGACCTCAAGACCCTTTTAAATAAACTTGCCAAGTGAGAACTGAGACTCCACACCATTTTCTACTTGATTGAATTGCATCTTCCCATCATCAAAAAATGTACCTTTTATTTCTAATTTCATGAGGTTTTACAATTTCAAGCTATGATTCCTTTTATACCTGTCTCTAGCAGATTAAAAAAATCCCAACAAAACCAAAAACTCACTGGAACTTTCTGTACATTAAGGTATTTATACGTTATATGCAGTTTCTTTGAAGTCTGCCTTGTGATACATGTAATTTCTGCAACAGCATCAGCTTCAGTGAAGGAAATCACTTTTAGAAATGTTTTTAAATTGATTCTTCAAATCTGCATTTGTGATATACATCTTCAGTTCTCTTCATCATTGTCCTGGTCAGAGGGATAGGAGGCGAAGGTTAGCACTATGTGGGGGTAACCAAACGGTGTATTCCACACCTCTCTACATTACCTTAATGGACTGTCTCTTCAGGGCAGCAGGCAGAAGCAGAAGGGTGACCATGCTTCCCTGGCTGGGGTCGAGTAGAGGTGGCTGCTGCTGGGACCACGCCGTGGTGTTGGGAGAGCCCTGCCCACACTGACACCACCACTGCTGCAGCAATACCTCCCTGGCCACTGCTGCCCAGGGGCTCACACCAGCAGCTCGGCAGAGTAAATCCCTTCAGACGAAACAGCCTTCTTGGATCTCCCGGCCACACGGCAATTTTGGTTTTGCCTGAGAGGTGGGGGGCCAGGTGGCGTTTTGCCTTTGCTGGTTTTGTAGGTAAACCATTTTCCTCTGTATTGTTTACAAGTTTTGCTTCAGCAAAATTGTGACTCTAACACTGTTAACCTCTCACAGTCTTGTTTTCTTTGGTTTGCCCCCAGGGGTGAGGTTTGAGCAGTCTTAGCTTTTCTCTGGTGAGGTTTTAAAACCAGTACAATCATCAATACATAATTTTGATTTGTTACTTAGTACTGACTATAAACATCAGTCTAAACACAGCTTCCCAGTACAATAGCAAAGACAGACACCTATGAATAGTTCTTCCAATATATTTGTAAAATGCAAGATTTTCAGCAAATACAGGAACATGACCACACAATTTATTTTTTTTCCTGTCCTCATTTTTTCCTGGTTCCCTACTTTTGGAATTAATAGGATCTTGTTATATTCCACTTCAAAGCAGATTATGAATGCAGTTACTGGTGAAACTATATGGAAATATATCTTCCATTGCTTTTACCAGTTACATCTAGTTAATCCAATATAAACGTTCAGATTCCATAATAATAAAAATAACACAGATATTAATCTGTCTAGGCGCACCAATTAACTTTTCATTTTGCCAGATTTCTCTTAAAATAATAAAATTTTCTAGTCCACTTTTTTTTTAGTCCAGGATCTTACAATCTCCAGAATAACCAGATTTTTATTCCTAAATTCCTTGTACAAACAAAGAAGTCAGATTATGGATTTTTAAGCAATATTACATAGTTCCTGAATGAAGTACCATGAAATTCCTTCAACTTGAATATCTTCATGTCTTTGTGAGATTCCACAGATTAAAATAGGAATTTCTACAGTAAACTGAAGATGGTAAGAATGCACATAGCACATAAAATTATGGTTCTAATGATAATCAAACCATGTAGGAGTTCATAGAACTGCTTGTCTGAAGATTGTAATCAAAGAACAACTGTTGTTCTCTCCTACAGCCAGCTTTTCCAGGCAGTTAAATGTCTTGTTAATCCTCACTTAATCTCCTGTGTTTATTATGACTGCATCTCCTCTCAGGATGATAGCAATGGTCTGAGAATGCATTAATGCCATGTTCCTTTTTTCCCATTGTACAATGAATACTTACATCCAGCTCAGTAAATGTTCATCTATTTAATGAAAGTGTACTCTGGTACATACTGAAGAAAGCATGATACGAGACATGAAACCTATGCTCCCAGAAGAAAAGAACAAGTGTACAACATGTAGATAACAAGTTTTTCTTGCTGAGCTGAGATACAATGAAATCTAACATGAATGTCTTCAAGATAAAGACTTAACTAAATATAAGTTATGTTTTCCCATTGCTCTGGACTATGACCAGTAAAGAAATCTACAGCAACAGCGTACCACTTTGTCAACTTGTGAGCTTTCAGAGCTCTACTGAATATTTAAAATTTAGATTATTTTAAGCTTTAGATACTGGATGTAGCCATGATTTGTTTTATAATAAACAACATAAATTCTTCAAAAGAAAGTCTAGAATTTTGAAAACAAATTGATGCTTTGGAAAACTGCCTTGCCTCCCAGTGTCAAGAGATTTATGTAAAGACAAGTGTCACTAGAGAAAGACTCTTGTAATCCACTGGGGTTTTAAAAATTTTAAGTTTTTCAGGCATCACACTGAATAAAGCAACAAAAAAATGTTAGCTCTTCCCCTTATAAAATCCTGTAATATTTTCAAGAACTGTGAGAAAATACGTAATTGTGCTATTATATAAAACACCTGCACACCTAAATATTGTCAACACATATCTTTGTATTAAGTACTAAGGTAATGGACCTCTAAGGATTCTACAGAAAGACTGATGACCTACACGTAAGGCATGAACTATGTGGCACTAGAGGGATGTATGGAAACTGCGGGTTGAAATTATTTCTGAATAATTCTAAAATAGTGAATTGTCTATCCCAAATGATATTCAAATAAATTTATTTCATTGACATTCATGATCTACACTAGTTTCAGCACAAAGCTGAGTACATACTTATGTGTCCTATTGAGCTGAACAAGACTACTCAATACAACACAAATGATACTTAGCACATGACAGGATTCATCATTTTGTAAAACAGAGAACAACTATAATGTTGGAGCATTGGTAGTCCTGAGCATTGGTAGTTAACTGAAAATAATTTACATGTACTCTGAGAAACAGGTTATGAAAGTTGTCTAAGAGATTTTATTTTGGGTTTCTTCAAAACACAGATGCCCAGAAAAATTTCTAGGTGTAAACAGAATGTTTAGTACAATATATACTGCACAAATGTCAAGTTTTATCCTTGGAAGAAATTGTTCAGAAATAAATTAAAATGAAACTTCAAAGATAGTATTTCCAAACAACAAAAAAGAACTTTCTCAAATACTTTGTCATTTTTTTGTGTATTTAGAGGTCCTGTAATTTTTTAGTATTTAAAAAATTTATTAGTGGAGTGGTTGTAGTAAAGAAAAAAACAATTTCCTAATATTAATGTCCATAGGAATATAGTATTTAGTTCTTTTGCACTTTTGTATGCTATATTATTTGCACAAATTAATAATCTTTCTTAAAAGTTTCAGACACTCATATAGTCCTTATACACATAATAAATTGATTAACCAAACTACCCAAAAACGAAGCAATAACAATGAACAGGGAATAATTAATCAACAACACTTGGAGTATGAATTTGCTCATCTGAACTGTTCAGCAGAAAGAAGAAAGAAAAGATATTCAGTGACATTAGGCTATTTAAGCAAGTAATCCTCAAGCACAGATTACAGGAGTGGGTTTTTTCTCTTCACATAACAATTTATTCTATTTTACTTAACAAACATTTTTTTAAATAGAACTATTAACCTTAATAAAATAAAATTACAGGCATACTTAAAAGCCTTTATACAGAGACTGTATATTGATTCAATTCACAGAACGGGCTGCTAGCAAACAGGCACTGCAAAGGTAGCTGGTTCCATGCTTAAATATCCTTAGAGCTTCTGGACCTCTAATTACAGTACTGCTGCCTGGATTTCTGAAAAAGAAGTTACTTATTTAAAGGTCGTCCCTACAATTACACTGTGTTGCATCAGGCTTATTACCCGTATGGATCATATCCTTATGGACTAGAAGGTCTTATTTAATTTAAAAGTTATTGGCTAGTTTAAAGTCCTTTAAACAAATAATAATTTATGATATTCTTTTTTATGCAGGTTGGTCTACTGATTTCATAAACTACTCTCTAAAATCTGGCTATGCAAGCCTTCAAGAAAAGAGAAAGGAGGTATATTTCCACAGAGCCTTTAGGAGTGCTGTTGAATTAAACATGTTCCAGCAGGAAAGAAATAGATAATATAATGGTTGAAGAGATCCCCATTCAGGGACTTTCTTGGTTCACCAGAAAGAAAAGTTAATGTTCCTCTTGAATTTTTATGAAGTGTATGTCTCCTTTTACTAGAATGCATATATGTATATACTTGTGTACAATTTAGCGTATCTGATATCAAACAACATTTGACCTATAAAAAGTACAGATGCAAGAAGAAAAGTAAGCAATCAGATGATTAGTTTCATGTGTTGAATGTTGCTACGATCCAGTTTAAGCCCAGAAGAGCAAGGAAAACTAAGTCTCTGTGCATAAACCAGAAAGAACTTAGTGAAGGTTCAAAATAGTCCCAAAAATGAGATTAAAACCAAACGAGGTTAGACGTTGGTGACAAAAATATTGATGTATTTTATTTATGAGTAAAAGAGGCAAAGAGAAGGAAAGAGAGAAGAAAGAAAGAAAGACATAGAGAAAGAAGGGTGCGTGGGGGGTGGGGGGACAGGGAGAGGTGACAGGGGTTAGGTGGGAGCATATCACCCATGCGAGGGTCCCAGAGACATCTTGTTGCTCCCCTCCATCTGGTCTTCTTGGTGGTGAGGGTCCCCTGTCCCTGCCATGGCCACGCCGCCACATGCCGCCACATGTGGCCACACGCCGAGGAGTAAAGAATCCTGTGGATTAATACACACCTTGGGCCAGGTGGGAACGCCC